>CATIWK010267405.1:0-23928 GCA_949634005.1 Mallotus japonicus
TTAATGTTTTGGCATCTGAGAATTCGGGTTTGTTTTTGCCTTAAGCTTCAATGATAGTGTTTAAAAAATCAATCATATGTACCAATACTGGTAGAATCAACTGATAAGAATCTGTTTTCGCTGAAATAATATTTTGTATTCAAATCGTAGTGTATGGCATGTTAAATTAGTTGTTAAAAGATTTTTGCTGTTTTTACAGTTCTATTCGAATCAAATTAGATTAATTAGAATTTGATGAATTTTGAATATCAGGGGTTCAGAAAAAAAAAATCAACCAATGCTATGTAGTGGCAAAAGTTTAAGAGAAATTAAACAAACAATGTATAACTTAGAGCGTGTGTGTAGCATATATACCATTCCACGTCTAACAAAATTGTCATGGTTTTGTTAGATGACATGTGGTATCATTGTGCTATGTGTGTGTTTTAGGTTATTAAATTATATATATATATATATATATTCTCTTACATTTGAAACCAGCATAGGTTAATTGAAACAACTAACGTAATATATATTTTTTATTTAAAATTGAATGGAGTATTTTGTTAGAAAAGGTTAGCTTATGTCAAAGGAAAAAATCAACTCTTGTTGGAATTGAATATACTTGTGCAGTAAACTTGTACATTATTTGCGGTGATGCTAATTTTAACTTGTGAATTAAAAGAAGAATTAAAAGAATTAAAAAAATCTAGGTAAAATAATTTATGTAAAAGGAATTGAATAAAATAGGCCAAAAATATATCAATTGGACTTCTAACGAACTCAAAAACTTAAATTATTAAATAAAAATATTTAATTAATATATAAATTCACTTAATTTAATTTATAAAATTGCTGCTGAATTATTTGTTTTTAACGTATGCAGAAAAAAGTGTGTGAAACTATAGGTTAGGCAATCAAATGTCTTTTTTTTTTAATAGATAATGACTGGAAGCATAAATCAAAGTACAAAATTCACTTCTGTAGTCCTACAATTTTAATGGGTCAAATTGACGATAATATAAAAAAGTTGGATGTAACTGCATATTTTTGTGTTATTTTCTTAAAGTTGAGTGGTTCAATTCACCCACTTATACGAGAATGGCTCCCCCATCATGCAATGCACGGAGCCAGTCGAATGCATGAAGTATCACTAAAACTGATCACACAACTATAAAAAACTCGTACAAATACAATATGCAATTTTTTCTTTTTTTATCTGGTGGCTATTTTCATGTCATATTGGAGAAAAATGCAGAGAAGTAAAAATCTAAATTTACGGTTTCAACCTACATATGTCACAAGTTTTGTCCCTTAGATTACACAAGGGGAATCAATATACAATTTTTGTATTATGCCTATATGTAAGCAAATAAATAGGAAAAACTATCTGGTATATCCTCAACTTTGAACCAATTATCAATCTAATTTTATTTTCAAAGTTATTTCAATTTGCTCCTCCAACTTTTTGAGTTGTTCCAATTCTATCCAAACGACATTGAGCTTGTGACAGAGATGACGTGGCATAAGAGTGGCTGACATGGCAAAAAAAATAAAAAACTTAAAACTCATATGATCAATTATATCCTCAACTATATACCAATTATCAAGCTAATCCTAAACTTTTTGAGTTGTGTCAAATTTGTCCATGCGACAATAAGCGTGTACCAGATCTGACGTGACCATTTTACGTGGCATAAGAGTGTCTGACATGGCAAAAAAAAATTAAAACTCGCTGTTTTACATTGCCAAAACGGTTTCACTTTTCTTTTTATTGTGTTGTAATTTTAATTGTTTTTGGCATTCATTATTGTGTTGTAATATTAATTGCTTTTTATAGTTTGTGCATTTTTTCATAATTCTGTGTGAAGCTCTTATTTCTTGTTTGTTATTTTTTGCAGAATTCTGTGTGTGACTATTTTAAATGGCATGATGAGTGAGTGAACAAAAGGAGTCTGTTATTGTTTAATCAGTTGAGAAGGGTCAATAGGAGAAAGAAAGGTTGAACGTGATGTTTATTACCACTTTTGAACCAGTGTAAAACGTGCTTTTTTAAAACAAACAGGTTTGCCCAATTTCGACCCAAAGTGACACCGTTTAAAAATAAAAGTGACACCGTTTTGGCAATGTAAAACAGTGAGTTTTAAGTTTTTTTTTTTTTTTGCCATGTCAGATGCTCTTATGCCACGTCAGATCTGGCACACGCTTATTGTCTTATGGATAGATTTGACACAACTCGAAAAGTTTAGGATTAGCTTGATAATTGGTATATAGTTGAGGATAGAATTGATCATGTGAGTTTTAAGTTTTTAATTTTTTTTGCCATGTCAGCCACTCTTATGCCACTTCAGATGACCACGTCATCTCTGTCACAAGCTCAATGTCGTCTGGATAGAATTGGAACAACTCAAAAAGTTGGAGGAGCAAATTGAAATAACTTTGAAAATAGGATTAGATTGATAATTGGTTTAAAGTTGAGGATAGACCGGATCATTTTCCCAAACAAATACAATATGCAATTTTTCTATTTATATGTAAGCATACATATAAAATAGTAGAATACAGACATACATACATATAGTAGCTAATCATCTTAATAGAACTAGCCAATACTGGGGGTGTAATCGAGCCGAACTTTTAAAAGATTAGATTTGGCTCGTCTAAAAATTAACGAATTCGAGCTGAAATTTGACTCAAACTCGGCTCGACCTCGTGTTTGACGGGTTCGAGCTGAGCTCGTGAGCTATGCAAGTTCAACACATAGCTAAATGGCTCGACCCACCACAATTACTTGGTTTGACTCGTCTTTCAACTACATGGTTTGCACATATGCTAGACAATGACATTTTATAAACTATTTATTTACTTTTCATTTGTCTCATTTCCAATGTGAGATTTTGTATTCTGAAACTATAAGCCATAAAAATTTATATTCTCCTGGCAACTTTTTTTTTTAATTTCCTATTTAATGTGTGATTCTAATTCTCAACGTTATACACTATAGCCATGTAAATTTTATTACAAATATAACTTTTTTTACTGGAATTACAAAATTTAATTATATTATAAATTTAATTACAAAACTATATAATTATTATTTTTAATATATAATTTCTATTACATTTGGTAATTTAAATTATATATAATTTCTATTTAACACTACCACATAATACTAATATTTAAACTAACAAGTTAGTAAATTAAATGAGCCTATTCGTGAGCTGGCTCACGAGCTTGTTCACGAGCTGACTCACATGCCTGAAAACAAGCCTATTTGCGAATTTAAAGGAGCCGAGCTTGAGGAAGTTCAGGATCGACTCGTTTAGCTTACGGGCCCTCAAAATAAAGTTTCAGTTTGATTCGTTTAGTTTAACAAACAAACTCAAACGAGTTTTTTTCGAGCCGAACTCTAAGCTAATCATTAGTTGCTCAACTCGATTACACCCCTAGCCAAGACAGTGTAATCTATGAAATAAGATAATTAATCTATGTGTATTAAATTTAGTTTACATTTCTTTTTCAAATTCATTTAAGATTCAAAAAATGTAATTTTTTTTCTTTTTTCATGGATAAAAATTCGTTTTTAAAATGAAAGAAGCAAATAAAGGATATACAATTTTAGAAGGCAAGAACTAGGGAGTTAGCACAAGTTACAAATTAAGACAATGTAGGAAGATGTTGCTACTAGCTATTAACTACTACAATGACACATTATAATTGAATATAGTATGCTCCCTGAAAAGGAACTTATTTATTTGAAATGTATTGAATTTGTAATGTAAATATAACTTATCTATGTACATAACATGAGTTTCAAGATGAAAGAGTAAAAATTAGCTTTGACAGGATGCCTTCCAGTTCAAGGTTTTAAGATGCATCATCATCAAAATCCATTTACTTGGGAAGAGTATTCCAAATATTGCCGGTCATAAATCTTCCTTGTAAGAAAATGACCAAATCGACCTCCATCCAAATCTGCCTCATATCATAAATCTACCATATAAGACCCAAGCTAGGCATTCAACTTCAGATATATCATCTACGACCCTAAGAAAAGTAGACTACAACACAAATGTACCAAGACCAATCTACACAAAACCTCAACCTGGAGACAAAAACTCCATCTCCTCTAAATTCTCCTACAACATCGCCTATAACAGAAAATATAGCCCATGAACTAAATATTTTAGAAAAAGAATTTGAAGTGAATAAAACATATTTGCATCAGGACTTTAATGCACCTCATAATTTAAAAAAAAGAACATGGTTCTTTACACATATTCAAAATGAGAGGAAGATGATTCAATATTGTTTTTACAATTTTATTCATCAACATAAGATCCATAACTTATATTTTGACTCGTTTGAAATATATGCATCCAAAAACAATATTTCATACCCTTTTAAAACAATAAATCCTGTCACTGCCAAAAAAAAAAAAATAATTATCTGGAAAACGATGAATGGCTAGTCTATAGAGTTTGAACACCCCTTCTCATGATGATTAAAATACATTTTGGCAATGAAACTATAGAGGCTTGTCTTTTTTAAAAAAATTACCTCAAGACAGTGACTCTGCAAACCTCAAAAATATAGTGTCTCAAAACAACTTTACAAATATCCATTTGAACACTATAGGAAAATAGCTTTCTAGGTTAGAAAGTCAGGTCCAAAAACTCATAATCTCTTCTGATCTAATAAAACCAACTGATAGGAAGCTTAAAAACCCCAACATAAAAGCTAGAGTTGTATTGTTAAAAACCCCAACAACTTAAAGCCTTTGTTTAAAACCGCTGGTTGTAAAAACAGTTTGTAAAACTCTTTTACTTGATAAAACTCACAGGCTTTCAGTAAGACTTCTTTATTATAAATTTTCTTTTGATTTACATTTCTCTACATACAATTTTTAAGTAAGTGGCAGAATGTATGCTCTGTACTTGTCTTTAAACTAGGATTTTGCACATTAGAAATTTTGTGAAATTCATTGTTACTGCATATTTTATTTTCATCTTTGTGCTTTGTTGTTACTGTTGTGCTATATCCTTTTAGGGATCGTTTGATTCATACTCTAAAATTGGAATCGAAATGAGAATGAAGGAAAATTGGAAATGAAAATTTTAACAAATTATTTAGTTTACAAAGGAATCGAAATTGGAATTAATATTATTTATATATGAAAATATTAAATAACAACTATTATGAATTTATAATTTTATTTCATTACTATAAAAATATTATAATTTCTAAATTTAATAATACATGATAATATTTAAAATTTTAACTAATTTATAATTAATTTTACTTGATTTTATGAAAATAAAAAGTTATTTTTTTATCCCTAAAAAAAATGGGTGATTCTATTTATGGAATCCATTCTTATTTTCGTGAAAAATTTTAATAAATCACACACTAAAAATTAAAATGGCCTTATTTTTATGAAACAAACCACCTCTTAGTGTTTTAGGTGGTGTCTATATACAAATATTAAAAAATTAATTAACGAATTAAGTGCACTATAACCCATTGTCAGCAGGTGAATGTACCAAGAAATTTATGTATGAAGCATAACAGTCACTGCACTACACAATAACAGCATCATCGATTATGCCCATGGAATTCAGGTGTAGAGATTACATTACCGAATACGAAGTTCACGCGCTTTCTCGTTCACGCGCCGATCACCATCCTCTCTCATCTCCGTCTCCGTCTCCGTCTCCATCTCCACAGAACCAGGTCCAATTCAATATCCTTATTAAAAATAAAAAGCCAATGCTAAGTTAAATTTTGCTTAATTGCACTTTTGATGGAGATTGATTAACTTCAATGGCATTTACTGGTTGTTGTTGCTGTTAATTTTTCTTAATTACACCTTTAATGGAGTTTGATTAACTGTAATTACATCTACAGGTGGTTGCTGCTGTTGCTGCTGAAAACCGTGAAGAGGATAGTGATTTCTTTGATCCACTAAGAGGAGGAGGAGGAGGAGGAGGAGAAGCTAATGCATCAATTTTTAATGAGAATACAATTGATGATGTCGATAATGATTCTTCTGCTGCTGTTAATCTCTCTAGTGAATCCATTGCTCAAATTCCATCAAAGGAGTGGACTTCTTTTAAGAGATTTTTAATGCAGAAGTTTCCTGTTTCTAAAATGATTTCTGTTTCTTATGTGAGCAATTTTTACCCTTCTCTTTTTAATCTGTTTGCACTTAAATTAGTCTTATGAATGTGCATAATAGTAGAATTGGCCTTGAACTCCTGATACTGAGACTTTTTTTTTTCCGGTTTTTTCTTTTTTAACAGATGCCTGATTTGATAATAAAGAGTAGCAAAGGTATGGTATATACTTTTTTTCTTTGACTTATTCGGTTAATTGCAAGTTTAATTATTTAGGTTGAATGCAGTACATTTGTTGTTATTTTGAAGTTAAAATTATCTAGTTTACACAACTGTTAAGAATGGCTATAAACCTTTTTATATCACTCTAAGCAATGGCGATGGATAATAAGGATCTTTGTGCCTTTTATACTTTGATTTTTATGCAGTTACCATCGTACTGAGTTTAGGTCTTAAATTGTGAACTTCTTTTAATTTTTCCTTCATCATGCCAGTTATGTAGTTTGTTGGATGAATACTGGATTCATTTCTTAATATAGCGTTTTCCTATTTCTGAAGCATGATCGGTCTTCAATTTATTTGGCATTTGGATACTATAGAACATTGCAGGCCTTTGCTTCAGTTCAGTTTATGGCTTGCAGTTTCTCTCTATTCTTTCATTATATATGGGTAATGAATTCAGGAAATCAAATGTGGCTATTTGCTGCACACTCATTTTTCTAAGAAAAAGAGATAGGAAAGTGAACGAAGATTAGAAAAAAATGTAGGAAGAGGTCTAGCAAGAGTATATAAACGCTGAAAAGTAGAGAAAGGCCAGCAAATCTAATAATAATCTCATCTCATCAACTCAAAATTTTGTAACTGCCTCTAAAACAAAGGAGGCACTATCCTCTTTTCCCATTTAATAATTTGCTATAATATTTTCTCTCTCGCTTATAAATGAACTATGGTGAATCTACTCCTTATGTTTAATAAGGTATACTTATTCTAATTCATATTAGTTTATATTAGAATTTATGAATTTAGATTAATAATGTTCTATTTTAGAAAATAAGATTTATTATAATTGCTAATTAAAATTTTTTATATTCTATTGAATTTTATTTTATTTAGATATTTAAATTGAAATATTATATTATATATTTAGTATTATTATTATTATACATTATATTATAATTATAAATAATATTATATAGTAATAAATATTTAATATAATATATACTGTGCTTAACAGAAAAAACCAATTTGCAGAATACGACAAATCTTTGAAAACAACACATATAGAGGAACTGGATGATTCACACAAAGAGCAAGAAAATGATGCCAAGGTAATCACTCGGCAGGAGTATGTCTCACGATTGAATGATCTCAAGGATGAGATAATGCGTGCTTGGCATAAAGAAGATCGATCAACTGCTTTGAAGTTGTCTATAAAAGTGAGTTCAGCTGGTGTTGTTTTTTTTCTGGTTGATTCTTCTATGTTGATTTAAGTGTCTTAAACCGGTGGTAAGCTAGTTTAGCTTCGAATAATTCTTGAAGATAAATAGTTTGAAGATTCAAATATATCTGGCTGAGACTTTCATTATATGGAGAGGCATCAACACATTTGTGTTTTCAAAAGGCATTTGGATACAGGGTGTAGTTGTGAGTGTGGTTGATACTCAGCCATTAGAAATTTCACTTATTCTAAGAGTTTTAGGTCTAGGAGTATTCTGATTCTGGTGCCTCTCTCTCTCTCTCTCTCTCTCTCACATTATGGACATCCCCTTTTTTGTGGTGCAGGTCGCTAAGCTTCTGATGGATACATCAGTTTTGCAGTTTTATCCTACATTATTTGTTCTCGCTACAGATGTGATGGACATGCTTGGGGACATGGTATGGAAGCGAATCAAGCAGAAAGCTGAATTTTCTGAGAATGGAACTTCTTTTTGTACATTACCAGGTCCATAAATTTTTCAATTAATCTCTATGTTCATCATTCTGTTTCTCCTAAACTTGCTTTTTGTTCTTTGTAGTGAAGTAAGTGGATATGATCCTTGTAAACCATTAGCCATTTCAAGATCATTGTGGAAAACAATTGAGGTTCTGTTTGTTATTTGTAGATGAAATTTGGGTTACTGACCGTTAGAACTCATATCATATGGTGATAATTGATGCATGTCAGTTCCTTGTTCTCATTTCAGTTGATAGGCTTACTGTGAATTTATTTGCATGTGCTGATATCTTTGTATACTAATCTCATCAAATAATTGCTATTTGTCAGTGAATTGATGTGTGTAATGCATCTATTTGTTAATGTGCCTTTACATCTGTATAAGAATTGTGCCAATGTCTTGTAGGATTTGCTAAAATAAGAACCAATAGATTACCATTGTTATGTAGTTTTGATGTAGGATAAAGCAATGAAGTCATCGTTGTATCTGAGAACTTATAATTTTGTTTTAGATCAATTATCTAACCCTTCTAGAGTCTTAAATGTGGAACATTCTTAGTCACTGTTTTGTAGCAGCTAGAGATTTTTTCCTGAAACTTTTCTGGAATTATTTGGCAGAGAATTTTAAAGCAAGTGATATTTGCTCTGATGCTAAGGAAACTTGCAATAACTGGTTTTGCAAAGTGGGTTCCATCCGAGAGCTTCTTCCACGCATGTGAAGTCCTTATCTTTTGAATTTGCTACTTTTTTTTTCTTGTTTTTCCGTTGATCAAGAAAATTAAGGCTTTTGTTTCAATTTTGCGTTTTTTGGTGGTGATGGTGTGTCAAAATTTTACAATGCAAAGATTTCATCTTTAAAGTTGTTTACCTGCTATAATTGAAATTGCATTGCTTCTATTAGAAGAAGATTGTATTAGAGAGAAGAGTCATTGCAAGGGTTGGCTTCCTTTTGAGAGAAAAAGATGAAACCATAAATCTACCAATGGAGTGAAAGTATAACAAAAAATCTTTTTCAATTGTACTAGATTTCATATGAATGAACACCTGTAAGATCTCTTAGATGCAGAACATCATAGGCAAGCTGAGAAAAATCCATCTTATCTCTTAGTAACTATTCTGATAAATGTTGATATTCATATTCAATGATTCCTTTCTCTTTCCACTTGTGCAGAATGATGGCTTGCTTATCTAACTGCTGAAAAATCTTTCATTTTTTTTTTTTAGGCTGTACTGTCATTTTTTCTCCCATCGATTTTCTTTTGTTTCAAAACCAAATAAATGTTGAGTATATATGCATTTTTCATAGATCATATAGTCCTTGTTGTAGGCGTTAGTTATGTTAAATACTAAAACAATTTTTAAACAAATACAAAATGTTTGCTATTTTCCGATACCTGGGCATTTGTTGGCACTTGCTTAATGTTCTCAGCATAAGAGTTATAAGGTAGTGATTTAGCAAAGTGCGCACTGGACTGGCATTTTATGACTCATCTGTATTTTCTTCTTATATTTTAAGTTCTGAATAAAGGTTGAACTCTTATAGGTTTGGCATATCATTCCTTCTGTTCATTCATCATTTCATTTTTTTCAGTGTGCGGACTTGTGAACCTCCCTTTGTACTTCTGTATGTGTTTGAATTGTTTGCTGGCTGTTATTTGATATTATATCTCAGATATTTGGAGTTGGCCTTATTGCCTTGCTGGCGTTTTCTGCTTGACCATCCTGAAGACAATCTTCAGCGCCTGGTTATGATGACAAGAGGATTAGCTGATCCATTGGCATCTGCCTATTGTCGTCTATATATGGCCCACTGTGCACGGAAATTACCTGGATCTGACAAGGGTATATAACCATACATCACTGCATCTTTTCATATTTAACATGGTGTTTACATTATACGCATTCATGCATAACTATATCTGGATGGCAAATGCTTCCAGCTCATGAGCAGCTGCAAATATGGTGTCCTGGATAGGGCTTGGTTATCATGACTCTTAGATTTGGTTTTTTTTTTTATCCCACACGATCTTGCTTTATGTCTAAATAATTCTAACATATTAAAGGTTGGCTGTAAAGTTCCCAGTTGCCCACTTAGTTATGCATACAGATGTTATATTCCTCCAGAAAGTAAAAAGAAAGAAAAAAGCAAGAAAGATTATGCTATTGTTAAGTGAATATTGAATGATTGGATAAAGTCTCTGGGCCTGACCTAGACATTTTCAGCAGATCAAATTTGTATAAAAGGCTGTTAACGTGCCACTTGCAGTTTATTATGGAAACTTGGCCCACCATGTGATTAATTTTCCTGTGACAGGATACCTCATTACATGTGTTAATGATATCAAAATTCTATTGGGCCATCTTTTACCAATGAAGGGAACCCCAGATGGAGATTTTGGAGGCAAAATAAGGTTGCTTGTCAGTCTGATTGAACCAACTATCGAATATATTATGAAATGCATATTTGAGAATGCATCTCAGGTCAGTGATACAATGCTTTTCAACAGACTTCTAGTTTTTGTTTCCCTGAATTTTCTCATATGTAAAATATGGCAGCAAATCCATGTTCTCTCAATTGTGAATTCTATTAATCTGTTCTTCTGTTCTAAACACTTATAATATGCTTATAGTCTAAGAAGCACGCACTGCAATTATTCTGGCTATATAATTTCTTTTTCACAACTACTAAGTTACTGTTATTTATCTTTTCTCCATTGTAAAGCACACCCTAGGGATTATTTCCTAAATAGCTGCTGTAACATGAAGAGCTATTTTTTTATGTACTGAATAAAATTTTTAATTCCTACTGAAAGAGCCAAGTAGACTGTGTACTTGGGGGGCTTGGACTAGGAAGGAATCAAGGCAATCTATCTGGTAGTTCTCCATGTGTTTCAATTGTTCTTCACAATCTGCTGAAGGAGCTTCCAACTGAAGTAGTCAGCGCCAATGCTGTGGATATCTTGCATTTGATAAAGGGTAGTAATGACTACTCTTTTGATCAGGTATTGTTTATATTACACCACTCATGGTTTAGGCATTCAAATACTTTGCATGCAAAATTAGTATATAGTTATGCTTTATATTACCACTTCCTTGTATCACCCCAGTATTTGTATGAACTTTTGAGCTATTGAATTTATCTTTTGGTTGGTCTAGTGTTTGATTTTTAGGTTACTTGGATTTAAACTTGCTGAAAGTAGATCTCAAATGGAGATCATCAACTCAGTAATGAACGAAGTTATTCAGGTATTTAGAGCTTTTTGTTCCTGTTTACTTTATCTGGATATTCATTTATCATTTTTCACTAATACTGTTCGTAAGTTTCATAATGTAGTCTCTAGTTTTTCAAACAAAGCTTTTATGCCTGTGTTGTGTTCTGGAACTGTGTACAAGAGGGATATTCTTTTGTTTGATAGGTAAGCCATAAGGAATCATGAAAGACGATTTTAGTTCATATTTTTTTTCTTTCTTTTGTCTAATGAAGAAGAAGGAGCAAGCCTCTAATAGAAATAGCAATTTGATATTTTCCCAATATCTAAATTTTGGTGATTCCTGAATATTTTGATTTTTCAGATGAGGAAATGGGGTAGTCTGTGGAGGGGCAAGAAGGGGGAAAAGTAGGCCAGGACAATCAGGAACATCCATTCCCTAATTGGGTTCTTAGGTGGGGTATGGGTTCCAGACTGTTCCTGGCCCTCAACAAACCCAATTAGGGAGTGGATGTTCCATTAATATTTAATTTCTTCCTATATTCCTTCCCTAATGCTATGCTTCCACATTAGCTCTTGTTTTGTCCCACCCAGCTCTATCCTGTTGGATCGGAGAGGAGCAAAATCTAAAATTGAGTATTCCAGGATTCCTGGCTTATATTTTAGTCCCCTTGAGAATGAGCTGATTCATGAATTTGTCCTGGTCTGCAGGCTGTTTGTTTGCTCATTAGTTTAGTTTTAGAACTTTTCATGAAGAATATTATAAACATCAGTAGCACAATAAAGATGTCCATTGGAGATGATACCAGACTAGCTAAATATATTTTTAGCAGAAACTTTGACAATGGTCATACACAAAGCAATTCAATTTATTAATCCAGTTGCTCAAATATCAACTAATCTTCTTCTGATAAGTTCAGCTGTATTACGTAAAAATAAAATGCTTAATCTTCTCTTTCAATAGTTTATCTGGCCACTGGCTGGCACTACTAATGTGTTAGTGAACTTTTGTTTTGAAGTTATTGTTCCTGTCAACCTGTGTTGATCAGGATTTCTGTTTCTGGTAATGTTTATGAATTGTTAAAGATTATACAAATCTTGGCATTCTAACTTGAAGGCTTTAGTCTCAAATCTTGTTGGGATGAACAGGGGCAATATGTCAAGAGATTGCTAATTTGCATTTTCTTTTGTCAAGTTAGCAGCATGTCCATATTATATGGACTTAAAATGCCCTCCTTTTCATCATATGTTTAGAGAAAAAAAAAAGTAAGACATTTGAGTGGTCTTGAATTTAGTGATTCTTTTGGAGTTTCATCTGTCCTTGTTATACTTAACTTTGGGCCAAAAAGACAATTGCAAGACAGTAATTTAGCCTCTTAACAATTTGAAAAGGTGTGAGGCAAGTGGATTTCCTGTTGTCAAAAAAAAAAAAAGAAAGAGGAAAGATAGAAACAATAAAAAAAAATGAAAGAGGAAAGATAGAAACAATCAAATAAATGATTCAGGAAAAGAAGAAAGAGAGAGAAATGAAGAATATAAAACAAAAATATGAGGGTGACAGTGTCTTTAAGATGTGAAACTTGAGAGAGAAAGACGGATGCATTTGGTATTCAAATTGAAATGTAAATTTGGCTAGTAGCTTGCTGAGATATCACAAGAGATTTGACAATTATTGGGGCTGGTTTTATTTAGTAATTGATTTCTCATTGGTTATGCTCTTACTGTTACTGTGACACATCAATATCTAGTTTCTTGATTTATAGTTGTTTCTTTGTTATAGTCTTACTCAGTATTCTCCATCATATTACTATTCCAAAACTGAAAACAATTCAGGTCACCACTCAATATGATAAACTTGATGAGTACTTGACGGTTGTGGAAGCTTACATGGACATTGTCCTTCAAAATCAACTGGTAAGTTTGGTGGTTTGCGGCACTAGCTGCTTGGTTCTCTTTTTCTCATATATTCTTCTGAACTAGCTCTCGTATTTGGCTGTTTGGCGATTTCCATTGTCATTTCCCTGTTAAATTTTATTTCTATTTGATAGTTTGCCTAATTGCATTCGCTGATGACAACTTTTTACTGTATGCTGACATATCGGTTCTAACTCTGTGACTGTTGATTTAAATTTCTAGTGATTAATATATTAAATTCTCCTGTTACTGGACTTTATTTTGGCGCTTGCTGGTACCGTGAAAAGATGAAGTAAAGACAAGCACCCATTTTCAGTTGTCCTTCCTTCTGTTTTATTATTAAATTACAATTAGACCTTATTCAAAAGTTGGTTGAACTGCATTGTTGGTGCAAGTAGGGTAAAAAAATTTTAAGAAATGTTTTGGGGAAGGCCTAGAGCATGTCCTTTTTATGTTATTTTGGGTGTTCTGTTTTCTACTCTAAAATTTTGACTATTTTTCTGTTAATGCCTTATTATATTTTTGCTATCAATATTGCACACAGCACTGTAAACATGAAAAGCTCTTAAATACTCACTACCATAAATTGCAACAGTAAATCTTTATTAACTGAACCCAATAACTATATCAGGATAACTATTTGAACACCCTTTTGGAAGGCCTTTATACACGAGCATGCAGTAAAGAGGTTGTAGAGGATGAACAGGGAATATTGAAGTCCATTATGCTCAAGCTTCTTTCTCATTTAAAGGACTTAGACCGTGTATTTACCATGGTATGAATCCCCCCTCTCTTTTCCCTTTTCTTTCTTGTGGCTGGTTTAAATTTCCTGCTTTGTGGTTAAAGACCATAAAGAAAATTAATATAGAAGTACTAATCTGCAATTAGTTGCAATCAATTTGTGCAGAAATATGTTCTTGAGATCTTGGATATGATGTGTGGGAGCTCTCGAAGTGCCATCGACATGCATATTCTTCATATGGCAATAAGGTATCTCTGTTTATTTTCTTTTTTTCCTCAAACAGCCAGCCACCACCTGATTTGGTTCTAAGAAGATATTGATGTCCTGTGATCTCTTCCAATATATGTTTTATAGAGGAATAAGCACTGGTGGTTGTAAGAGAACCATCTTCAGTAAAACAATGTGTTATACTGATCTCATGGGACTTTCTGAACTTGCAACGCATTTTCATGTGGAACAGTTGGAACCAGTGATTCCTAAGTTGTGCGCATGTCTATGCTGGTGTTTAACATGATGTAGTTTACTTAGTTTTATGTTGTTAACTACATTTAAATTGGGAAATCTTCCCTTGAGATAGTACATAGCACTTACTAGAAGTGTGGTTGCCTGACACCAATTCTATTCTCAATATGAATAGAAACAAACTTGTTCTACCACTAGATTTTATTCAAAACAAGACGACAGAGCTGTTGTGACAACATTTTTCATACACCTTCATTGACTTTGTGGCTGTATCTCTGTTGGAATGTGTCCATTGCTTTCCTTGATATGACATCTGTACATTAATTTGTAAAGGTTACATTTCCTTTCTGTTGTCATGCAACAGTTGTATCAAAGGTCAACCAGTCAGTACCACAACCATTTGACACATATATATCATTCATCAAGTAGGCTATAGAAGAGAAAGAAATGGAGAAGTAACATAACCAAACTTGACTCATCTTATTAATTATACTCAATTAGAGGGTATACAATATGAAAGTGATGCCAAGTCACCAGCAAGATTTACTACCTTCTATGCTTTTAGCTACACATATAGCAATCACATGCTTTAAAGAAATATTGGTTTATGCAGGTGTTCAATTACAATTTGTTTAAATTGTTTTTAACATTTATGTTTATGTTTCTTTTTTAGTTCCTCAGTTTGGATATTTCTTTCCCTCGTTTTGGCTGTTTCAATCCCATAATTCTCTTTTAATATTACGCATATGTAATGTTTGAACAATTTGTAGCTGTTATTATTGCTTCTTGGGCAGGAAGGGACACATACATGATCCATCAACCATACAGTTGCTTTTTGAAATTTCTCAGTCGCTGCATGATAGTATAGACTTTGCATATATAAAGGATGACAACAATCAACAGCCAGCACACCTGATTTCTCGTTTTGTCCAGCTGGTGATTTTCATCTAGCTAAATAGATTGTTCCTTGTGTTATAATTTATAAGTTCAAGTTAGCAGTGAGCATATTCTAGTAGTAAATTAAATTTTTTGACAATAATGTTGCTTTGGCTGTTAGGTTGACTATGGGGCAAAGGTGGAGCAACATTTGGCATTTTTAGTTGAATGTCGTGCAGCTTTTGGTAGCATAAATGAACTTAAGGTTTGACTCATCTTTTTGGTAACTTTCTCTAGGTTTTCAAGTCTTTTCAAAGTGGCATATCAAGAAGTACGAGAGAAGAATTTTTTATTAAAATCTTCTAATTATATGCTGTTAGTGCATCCGATTTTCAGTTATCCTTACACAATATGAGATCATCAGCATTATGTGTAGGATGATGCTGTCAGTAGTGTTTCTGTTGACCAAGCTGGCTGAACATGAATATTTCTTGGTTTAATGGCTCATGGAGGAGGATTTAATGATAATCTGCCACCATTACAACTATTTTCTGTAGACAAAATCTCAATCTTCTTATTCTTGTGTATTTACTGGAAGATTTAGGGCAAAGGACGTGTGGGGTTCTGCTAAAGTTTATGGTAACTGTGAGAGAGAAATGATAACATCAGGACAATAGAGCTGTGTATCTAGCCACTTTACTGGTAGAGAGGATGGGGGACGAGAAAAGGAAAGAGAGGGAAGATGTCAAATACCATACAGAACTTATCTTTGTCAGTGTGAGGCAAAGGTTTTAATTAAGGGTAGTGATTTTTTTTTAAAGCCTATGCCAAGGTTCTTTTTCAGGGAGATTGTCAATTAACCCAGTGTTCACAACAGCAGTGAAATTCTAAAGCCACCAACTAGTTGCCTAGGTAATGAGAGAGAGAAAATTTTGGAGGCGTTTTTCCCTTGCCATTTTAACGTAAGAGTTTTTGTAAATGCAATGTTTTTGTTTCATATGGTAGTCACAATGCCATTTTCAGCTTACAAAATATTAGTGGAGTTTACTACAAGTGTACCTTAATATTTTATTGTTAAAAGATAACAAGAATTCTTTGTTCTGAAACTAGGCCAGCCTGTGGTCCAGTATTCTTTTGGGTTGTTTATCCAGCGCTTAAAATTTAATTGCAGGAAACTCTTGTTCACTTGAGCAATTATTTGGCAACTAAAGCTTTGAAAGATGGAAAGAATCATCTAACTTTTGTAAAATCTTGCATAGCTTTTAGTGAGGTCACTATACCTTCTATTGCAGCTCCAGTTGGGCAGTTCAATATTTATCTTGAGACTGCTGAGGTAATGCTCTTCTTGTTTATGCGACTGTCTATATCTCAAGTGAACCACATCTAAACTCATACATGTTTCAATATCAAAGGTTTCCTTGTTAGGTGGGTTAATTTCTCATTCAGATGGGTTGATTGTCTCCGCAGTAAGCTGCTTAGAAAATATGGACTTTACAGGTGATTAATCATTTTTCTCATCAGTAAAGGTTTCAATTATATACTATGGTTGCAGGTTGTGAGATGCAATAATGCCTATGATTATTTGTCTGTAATATATGAATATCAAAATCGTTTAGAATAATCTCCTTTTCATTTAGGATAACAGAACCATGAAAGTGTTTCTATAATCTTTAGTTCAAGCCTGCATGAATCATCTATTTATGATTTTATACATAAGATCCATCTACAATTGTTGGATAAGATATCCCTCCTTGGAAAAGTGCAAAGCAATAAAATGACTTATAAGTGGTGTAGATTGGACCTTAACACAAGCCAATTGGTTTTATGTTATAGGGCTCAAACTCACAAGTCAATTGGTTTTGTGTTATAGGGCTCAACCTCATTTATAAGTCCACATGCGTGCATGGGCCAACACTCTCGAGGCCCGTGGTACTTGTTAACATGGTATCAGAGCAATGATCCTGGGCTTGTATTTGAGACTTGGAGTTGTGTGTAGCCCGTTTGTGACCCCATTTGAGCCAACACTCTCGAAGCCCGTGGACTTGTTAACAACAATAATGGGACAGTTTTTGAAAATCCAGAAGTCTGAGGTAGCCAATCACGACCTTAATTTGGTGTTAATAAATCAGATCAATATCTCTCTGGAATTGTGCTTTTCTACACATCACTATGGGACTATGGGGTAAAGTAAGTGTATAGAGAAAAGAACAGAACCAATTCCGAGTTGCTTTATTGTCAGAGAGATTGCTGTAGTGTGAGGGATAACTGCCCATGAAAATCCAATTCCAAGCGTTATGTTCAAGTATAATAATTTCATTTTTTCTTGGGTTAGAATTTGAATATTGATTTGATAGTCTGGAAACAATGTGATAACATGCTCGTCATGGTTAGTTGGCTGGAAATATAGGAACATGTCAGAGCTTTTAATGTCACATAGCTAGTTTCTAGATTTTTGCATGGGTTACTGTTTATGTGGACTTTTTCAATAAGGGTGTTGACACTCTATTGCTGCCTGCATAAAGCAAATTCATACATAATACAAGCACAAATCTGATTGGAAGGAAATATAACTTAGTAGTAGGTATAGTAGAAGTCAATTTACGCTGTAATTACATGAACTTGACCTACCCCAGCTTGTTAAGAGTTCCTAAGTTACAGATTTCTTAGTAGGGCCTTTGTAGCAAATAAAACATTCTAGATCTTGTTGAAGTGATTATTTTGTTGGAAATATTACTACTACCAACTACTAGAAACTCCTGAAGCATGAAGTAGATATACACTAAAGTTTAATTCTATACATAAAATATCATTTCTTTCTTCAATTAGAGTCAGTTTTTGCTTGTACCATTTTCTCTCCCTATTGGTGCCCATAAATACTGTTGCTATGATATGACGAGAATACTTGACAAAGATGTGTGAATTTATGTATTAGATTGCAGTCTTCCTTTATGATTATAAGAAAATTTTCCAAATGTTTTTACTCATATTTGCAGCACTGCAATTGTAAATTCTTTGCTTTATGAGTGATGTGATTTTCTAATTTTACTTGGCAGCTAAATGGGCTTATTTTGTCATGTAGGTTCTCGGACTCCAACTGACGTGGATGGAATACTGTCTTTAGTTCGAAAACTATGCAGTCTCTTGGTTATGTTTCCAGGTCTCTGAAAAATGTTTTCTTTAATTTATATATACTGACCTCTCTCATTACATAAACCATGTGTTTTTAGTACTGTTCCTTCTCAAGTGGCTTCTTCCAATTTTCTTGATTATTCTTTTATGAATCCTTTTATAGGGCAAGTAATGACTTATTAAGAGGCAAAACAATGTGATAAGGAGGTTATATGGAACATTGTTCTTACCGAGGTTGAAAAATCTATTTATGCCATAATTTTATAAAAAATAAATTTATAAAATCAATTTCTTACTGAGATTGACTTTATATCTTTATCTCTGCACTCGGTCGCATGTTATGCTGCTGAATATTTCCTAGAATTTCATCGGAGATTTAATGTGTGTATATATATATAACACAATTTTGCAAATTGTAAAATTATATCTTGAGGTGCATATCCTTCTCTTAGAATTAACTTTTCCTTTATGGCATGCTATCAACTTGTAACATCTCGAGTTCTGTTTCTTACAATGATGTATCTATTTCCCTTTTAACATTTTTTTTTAAATTTTTTTCCTCATTGAAAGGTAATTTGGACCAAGGTGTTACAAAAATCCCAAGTAGCATTGTCTCCCTCATGTATTCCAGATCATGGTAAGCTTTTTCTATTACACATTTAAGTGTTGACATTTATCATCTTAATAAATTCTTTCTAAAAAATTTTGTTTTTAGGATGACACCAAGAACAAAAAGCAGAATATTTTGTGCTATTATTCTATTGTTGGCAACGCTTTGTCAGAATAAGCTCCCATATCATGTGTGTAACTCAGAGGTATTGTTTTTTTTATGCTATTTGAACATTTTTAATTTTGCAGAAGCTTGGAATTGCATTTCCTTCAAATTTCTCTTTGTTTTTCCTTTATGTTTTATTCTCAAGAATAAGTATCTTGTCTTTTGTGCAAATATCTTGTTTTTTCTCTTTGCAGTAACCAGCTACATATCATGTGATTGTTTCATGATTGTTAATTTAATTAGAATGTATTGGTTACAAGACATTTACACAAATATAACTGAAAGCTTCATAAATTAATTAGAATGTGTTGTTTATAGGTCACTGTTGACTCTTCTTTTTTAATCTACTGCTGGCATGTCCCTTGATGTATCCCTATCAACGGTTCAAGTCACTTGCTGAGTACATACCATGCTAGCGCTAGCATAACTTGATGTGTATGATATGACACCTAACTTTTGTTTCTAAACATGTGTTTCATTTAGATTCTGGGCAATGACTTCTTGTACTTTGGTGATTCATCCTATGTTCTTGAACTTATTTCAATGTCCGAGCGTGTCCTTCAGAATCTAATTAATTTAATAGAACAAGAACCTTCCAAGGTAACGCTGGCTTTCATTACATTATCTATACTGCAGTAATTGACCTCTTCTTATATCTGATGACAACGTATGCTGTATTTAAGGCTGCTCGTGGAAGCATGGCACTTGAAGCATGCAACTCTATAGCATTGTCCTTCAAAGTAAGTTCCACTGAAATATTTTGACACGGCTTACTTGATCTTACTATCATAGTTTAATCTTCGAAGTTGAACATCCATCGTCCCATTTCTACAAATGGTGGAGGTACATGGCAATGCCATCCTGCCATGCAGATAGCAATCAGTGTCTATGCATGGAGGTTACACCTGTTATGCCAATTAACTCCAAACCATCTTGCCATCTGGACTGGAGTTTTTCTTGCTAGAAGCTTAAGAACATAAGCCCTCAACTGCCCTTTTGCAGAATAATTAGAATTTAGATGTTATATGCTCGGGTCAGGCTTTTTAAGAATATTATATTTAGTCTTCACCTTAAACTTTTCCTTGCAATAGGGAAAAAAAAAAAAAAGTTCCTTGCAATAGCAGGACCTAGCAAACATGGGTAATAATCTGATAGAGCCTGTTGAGCGCATGATGAGAAGTGGTTCATCCGCTCAGAAGTTGTCTTATTATTTATCAAGACACTTACTCTTCTCGCTGCTGTTTTGGACAGGTAAGCGATGATATATTGCAAATTTGCTGGAAACTGATTGAAACTGCTAAGCATTGTTTGAGTGCGAATGATAAATATCTGCAGTCTACCATCAAATATTTAGATGAGCGGCTGTCTACTTCCACAACAATACCATCTGTGGAAATCTAATTAATGCATAAGGTCAATCGACTCACTGAGTAGATAAAGATTTAGAAGACACATTTCTATCCTTCGACCCTCTCTCTTAGTTCAAGAAAGTTCTGAAAGAGAACTTGCCCAGTAATTTAACGAAGCTTGTTCTTTTATTTGTTTTAGGAAGATTTGGTAAAGCATAATTTATAAACGTATAGCTGCGAATAGATGTACGCTCATGAAAAGGAAAAAAAGGTCATCAAAAGGGGCACTATTTACATGGACAGAAACAGATATCAGAGAATTTTTGTTTGCGCTAATTTCAATCCTTTGTTAGTTTCTCTATTCTCCGTCCTTTTTGTTTTGCTGCTAACTGTTTAAAGTCTCAAAATCAATTAAATGGTTGAATTTTTTAAAAAATAAATAGAAGGGGATGCTAATGAAAGTAATAATAATGTCTCAATTTTTTTTCGAACTTAAAATATGGGAGATTCTACGGTAACTTTGTTTTTTTAGGATTTTGATGTTATTTTGCTTTGATTGCCATTAGATGAACATGTTTCTCATGATCTAATGGTAGTTATTGACTTTACATTTTACTTTTTGAAAAATCAAGTAATGGTAGAAAGCACCGATAAAAATATAACTAATTTTTGAATTAAGAATTTAAATCATAAATTAAATTCTAATTTTCAAACAATAATAAATGAATGATATTTTTTTAAAAAAAAATTTGTGGTATGAAGAGTGTAAAAGGAAAAATTCAAAATTATATAATATGCCCGTTACAACGGATGAAACGAGGAGTATTAACGTGCAGGTGCAACTGTACTCATTGAACATATATTGCACAAATTGTAAAAATTTATATAATAATAGATTTAAGTTTGTATATATTTTTTGTCCAACGGGGAGGTCCAATTGACTAAAGATAACTGTTTTAATTCTACTAAAAAATAAAAATAAATTTTAATTGAATTTTTATTAATAAACTGTATTTGGTTAAATAAAAATTTGGTAAACTGAATAAATTAAAAATTCTAATAATTTTATTAAAATTTTAATTTAGCAATAAATAATTTCATAATTAAAAAAATTTAAATTAAATTTCATAATTTTTTAAATCAAACACTCTCTCAATTAAATTTACAAATAAATTTAGTAAAATTTTAAAATTTTATTTATACTAAACATAAACTAATTAATTTTTTTTAGTACTTGATTAGGGAAGGAAATTAATATGTTGGCAAAATCCCAATATAAGTTGGCACTCCAAATTTTGGGCACAAGCTCTGTCAACTAAAAAAACAACAAGGGTTGGGCACGAATCGTGAAAAATTCAAACCGTTTTGAAAATTTAAATCAAAAATTTTTATAAGTGACGAAGTTCAGCGTACGTTAAAAAATACAATCTGAATTTTAAGTCTAAATCGAAGATAGGAGTCACTATTCGGATATAAATCGGAACATACTTTATAGCAATTGAATTCTATGGAGGGCCCTAACAGCCATCCTCAAATACTGATTTTTGAAACTGGATATGAATTTTTGAAATGTCCATTCAACCTTATGTTGGCCTTCGTTTATTTTTCATGTTTTATTACTTTTTATTATTTAGTTATTTCTTTATTCACATGTAAAAAGTATAGTTTCCTTCAAATAATTTTCAAATTTTATAATTAGACCCAAGTTTGTCAATTATTCCATTTTCATGCAATTTTGATTTGCTCTACAATATTTATCACACAATATATACATTCATCAATAAAAATAAATAAATACGCATACAAAGAAATGGAGGGAGGAGAAATGATATAATTCTTATTCACACACAAATAAATAAAAATGAAACAAACATTAATCCAACTAAATTAACACTATTATCAAATCCTCAAAAAATAAATAAATTAGTCTGCCAAATAATAAACCTACAAAAAAAAGAGAAAGTTAGTTCATGATTAACACAAAATTGATTGGAAAATAAATCAAATAAAACTCATAAAATAAGGTTCAATCAAATATATATCTACATCTAAATTTTATTAAACAAAATAAAACATCAAATTAAAATAAAGTGGAGATTAAAATTAATGAAAAATTAACCATATTTATTGAATTTAGCTAAAAAATAAACAATCGCTAACAACATTTTAAATATCCTAATTCTATTCAATAACCAAATATATTACAAAAATAGTAATCTAACTAAAATCACTAATACAACAATTTAATAAAAATGTAAATTAAAATATATAAAGAAATAATATTATGAAAAGTAAATTATTTCTTATTTATATGCCAAATAATATAATATAAAATAAATATAAGTTACTAACTTAAAATGAAATAAACTATACTACAAATTTCACCAATTAAATTACCCTATAATTATTAATTTTAAAACACTATTTACTAAATTTATTAAAATTACCTTTAGAAACTACAAAAACCACTAAAAATAAATCTAAAATTAATAAAAATATTTTACAATATTAAATAAACTCACTTTACTAGATTAACTAAAGGATAATTTTTTTTTCAAAAAAAGGAGAATTTATTATTTAATTTATATATCCCTAATTAACCTAATCACCGTTAATTATAGTAAAATAAAAACAGAAATAAATAAAATATTACGCATAAATAATGAACAGAAATAAATTAATAACCAAAAATAAAAATAACGTAATGAAATAAATAAAATATAATCAAATATATAAAACAAACTTAGAATGAAAATAGAATATTAATTAGAAAAAATAACAGAAAATTAAAACTTAAAAAAACATAAAATAACATACAACAAAAATATATAAAATAATATAAATATAAGCAGAAATAAAATTTAAGAAAAATAATGCAATATAAATATATATAAATTAAAAAGAAATAAATAAAAATAAAAAGAAATGAATATCATTTAAATATATAAATTAAATGAAAATGAATACAATAAATAAAAAAGCAAATAAAAAATAAAAATAAAAAGAAAGAAGTTTAAGTGGTAAAAGTGCCCATAGGCACTGTTACTGAACAAAATAAAAATGGCAAGGCATGCTAAGCACTTTTGCTCAAAATAGAAAAGGGCAAGCTTAAGGTAATAAAATAAAAAATTAGATAAAAACAAAATAAAATAAAAAATAAGAATTAAATAATAACAAAATAAATTTATTCTCAGTGCACCTGTATAAAAATGATTCCCTTCAGAAGCAATGACACTCTCAATTATATTAGCAAATTCACTTCCTTCTTTCAAAAAAAAAAAAAAAAACTCTTTTCTTCCTCAAAAAAATTCTCTTTTTTCCTTTTTAGAGTCCCCTTCCTTTCTTTTAGCCCCCTTCTCCATGTGTTCCTTCCTCTTCTTAAAAATATTTTCCTTTTTTCTCTAACTTCTTCCCCAATTTTCTAACTTCCCTCCACTAGCAGTA
>CATIWK010267456.1:0-12659 GCA_949634005.1 Mallotus japonicus
TAAACCCAATGAATGCCAGAAAGAAGAAGGAATAGAATGAAAATACACCATTGGTTCAACAATGCAAATTAAGTCCGGCCTATAAAGCTTACAAAAATGAATAAGAGTTCTCTGGGTATTGGAGTTTCCAATACCTCGACAGTTCCAATAAAAAATTTTCATGAAACGAAGCGGTGGGGTTTTATATTTAATTTGAGGAGAAAGTGTAGATAAGTATCCGACGATTTATATACTTTATTTTTATTATTAAGGTTTGTAACTTTTTCGTGACATTTTAATATCTTATAATTTAATGTTATTTAAATTATAAGATTTATCATTTCTCTCTGACAATAAGAAAATTAATTTTTTATTTTAATCAAATTTTCGTAAAATTTACATTATAATCTATAATAGTTAGAATTTTTTTATCTCATAAAAAATATAAAGAATTTTTTTTTTATTTTTTCTTTCGTACTTACTATTGAAAACCAGAATATATATTTTTTCCATTAAATTGTATTAAAATATAAATTATTTGGATATTTGAAATAAAATTATATAGATATTTGAAGAGCAAGAAATCAGGAAAGTTAAAAATTACAGGTTGTATAGTAATAAAAAATTAAAATTTCAGAATACTGAAGGTGGCAACAAAATTCACAAACTTGAATTGTATATCAGTTACAGTACATCCTCCAAAAATATTACATAAAATGCTTATCTACTTAAACGATCCATATTTGATAGAACAAGCAAACATTTGAAGAATATTCACTCAACAAACCAATTCTTTCAATCTCTCTTGAATTGTAGATATCTCCATGCCAATTCTAGGAATGATAGCCTACAAAACATAAAATCAACAATACTGAGTAATATTCAACTTAACAAATGTCAACTAATTAATGATTAAAATTTGCAATATGTAGACATATACCTGAGACCTAATTGTATAGAAAACAATGTCATCAGCATTATGGTATGCAAGACTTATGACTTCAGCTCCTCCATCTTGGAGAACAGAAACAACCTCGTGTAACATAAACTTCTTGTGAGGCCTGCAAATCAAATTCAGTTCTAGGTAAACACCATCCTCGCTTCTTGTCTCTACTACTGGTACTACTCTTGACGAGCTGCAACTTCCGCTTGTCGGGTTAGATTGTGCTTCCTTGCTTCACTTCAGCTGCTTTATTTTATCTTGGAGCTGTCTTATGTAAATGGTGGCTTGATCCAGCACTTCAGGTCCTGAAAACTACAAGAAGCATTCATGCTTGAGGTAGTAGCTTAATGATCGAGTACCTGTCTTATAACACATAAGTGATTCAAGTCCTAACAACCCTATTTCTTTTCTTTGATTTTCTTCTAATTAAGCTTTAGAAAAAAAAAAAAGAAATGAAAAAGTGATCGAGGATCAGAAATAACCTTGAAGGGTTGAGGATGAACAAGGGAAGCAAGAGCGCACTGGAGGTATTTCATTTGAGTTCTTCGAGCTTTCTCTTTTCTGTTTCGTTCAAATCTAGATAATAAGCTATTTTTGGGTTCCATTAATGAATCTGAGCAAATTCACAGAACACACACAGTCTAGCTAGCTAACTAAAACGGGCACAATTGTAAGTCCTGAATAGGTCACTACGCTATAATACATGGGTCATGCATGGAATAATGGAAGATCAAGAAGCTAACTTTTTGCATGGTTCAGTAGAAAAACTTGCTACTCAGGCATGTGATGAAAACGACATTACGGGGAGGAACATTAATTGGCGTAACGAGTGGTTGCATTTGTTTTTTTGGTCAAGAAGATTTACTGTTCATGAGTGGTTGCATTTGCATAAACATATAGAACTGTTGTTTAATATCCCTACAAGAAAAAGAAAATTGATAAAAGTGATCGAAATTATAACAGCCAGTGATCCATAGAAAGGAGAAGAAAAAATGGAGCAGAAATTGTTGAATACTGGCACATAGGACAAGTCTTATCAAAGAAAAATAAATAAATAAACAAAATTTCAACAAAATTTTGTATTCTTGTCTGTGTGGGGGATACCGAAGAAGACTTGGACAGCCATTAAATGCCTTGATGAACTCCTATCAACAAAGTTTCACTGTCAAGTAAAAGTTGGATAATAACTTATGTGGTTAGGAGAAAATTGTTTTATACTTTTTTCTTTTATTTATATGATCCTGTATATGAGGCTATACATATAATTTAAAAAAAAAAAAATTTACTGCTACCGATCATTGTTTTTAAAAAATTATTCTTTTGCATGCGATAATTATATGTAAAATTCTCAAAACCAATACTCCAAAAGCTAGAATTTAGACGTTTCGGTTATAAATTTTTTAATTTTTAGTGTTTCGTGGTCACTTTTTTATGGAAGTGTTCTCAAAAATTTGTAAGATTAATTTTATTCAATTGAAAAAATAAAATATATGTCTATTATGTGGTGTACATGCACTTGGTTATAATGTCCAAGTACACAGGTAACGAACAAAAATTAGCTCCTTTTAGAGTTTTTCAAAGTCCAAGTAAAGTCTTCGAGCAGGCATTCGCACAATCTAACATGCATGAGATCATAGAGATAAAATATTAATTAACATCTGTAATTGATTAACAAAAAAAAAAAGTCCAACTTCCTCACATTTGATTGAATTGGTAGGTCAAGACACTCTTGCATGAGTTCACATTACCACAAAGACATAGGGGATGGAGTAGCCGATACTCATCGCTATTTATCATAAAAAATACAGAACAAGCTTCGGATGCATTACACTAAATTGGCAGGTTATTTGAAAATTTTAAACTTCTTTCAGTACTTGTAAGAATCTTCGACATGTGCTGAACTCAAAAAGGAAAAAAAAAAAAATGGTCTCCATTTCAAACGCTGGTTTAATTCCGAAGTAAACATGCTACATAACATATGTTGATGATCATATTCCTGGTAGCTGTAATAGACGTTGACAGGCCATGTATAGAGGTGTTGCGAATCCTGACGACACAACAATCAAAAGGGTAAGAAACTTCAAATCCAAATGCCCTTTATCTATGCATTATCATGATTAGATTCTTTAGTGTTATAATTTACTTTCACAAAGTTATCTGGTCCACTTTGACATGGAACAGCAATCTAAACCAATAACACGGACTCAAATTTCTATCACAAAGTCATCAGGTCGTGCTAACGCTACGCATGTAAATACAAGGCTGGTTTACAAATTATTCAAGTTATGATTTACTCCTTCAAGGTGCTAAACTCACGGAGGAAAAAGGAAAAACAAATCAGTCCTATGATAAATTCCAAACAAAAGTTCAACAAAATTGCCTATCAGTAACAGGTGTCCACTCCACATGATATGACAATAACATTGACATGAGTAACAAAGATGAACATGGGTCCATGAAAATTATGAAAACATTAAGGAGAACACCGGAAAAGGGTGCTAAGCTTATGAAAAAAATTTCCAAGCCAGTCTCGCTCAAGTTTGAAATGGCTTGTTCCTATTATTATGCAAGCTTTATCAGAATTGTAGATAACTTTAGAAATTCTCATAGCTTGCATTTCCTGCTAGCTTCTGCGTCAAGCTTAAAAATCCAGAAATTCCTTTCCATAAATACCAAATTTTGATTGGCTAAAGTATGAATATTTCCTACATGTGTTCCATTCTCGTGCACAGAACCTATTTGCAAATGCTAAATATTTAAGGATTCGATCCATCCACAAAAGATTCAATCACATTGGGTCCAAGAACAAAGACTAAGAAGACAGGAGGATAGCATATGGGATCTTCGTTATTAAATACAGTAGGACCAAAGGCAACTGCTTCAACAATAGCTTATTTCCCTTGAGCCTCTACACCTTTTCTTAGTCCTTTAGTCATTTTCCTTTCCGCCTAAGAGTAAACATGTTTTATCTACCAAAACCTCAAGTCATTCTAGGACTTAGTAACCGGTGAGATCAAAGGCACCAACATGGATATGCCAAAACTGTTATAAGGCATAAAAGGAGGCAAGCAATATCCAGTATATCAGCAATATGATAATTTAAAATCTCCACATTCCCTCCAATAAGTTGGCCCCTAGTTATGGACAACAAATCATGACATACACCATATAAGATTTCCCTTTCTCGGTCATATTGATATTTCAGTAAAAGTTATTAATACCAACCACCATCTAGATAGAAAACCTAGCCCTGCTGCTGAAGGGAATTCAAAAAGCCTTCTATGTTACAGAATCAAATCTGCCTTCGGAATCTCTTCTCCCACTCATATTAAAAGATTTAGCTTGCTCACAAAAGGTTCAACAAGGTTAAGGTTCGCAGGACTGTTTAACTTATGGGCAGACATGAATCCAGGCTTTGTTACACCTGTTTGCAGAGCAGTTGCAACAAAGAAAGTCCATTTCAACATGTCCAAATAAACATATTTCTGAATGCAATATTTTTCTTCGCATAAGTTTTATATTAGTTTACAACTGGCCAACAAGGTGGTAAGCTACCAAAATCAACAGTGCTCTTTATACTCTTCTAAAAATTTCAGAGAAATACTTCACAATGACAATTAAAATTCATTCTTCCTTTTCAGAAGCAAAATTCCAGAACAAAATTCGAATTATCTGATTTGGGAAACAATGTTTCATCCTAGAGAAAATTTCATGTATACAATCAAACAACCAAGATATAGAAATTTGGCTCTCCTAGAATTTCTTAAAAAAAAAAGGGATTAGATGAAAAGAAAAGGTCATGATATAGAACATTAAAACCTCAATAAATGAGCCAACAGCATTAGCATTTCATGAAAATATATTAAATTTATATCACCTTATAACACATTTTAGTATGAAATTTCGTTGGGTATCACTATCATCACATCAATGGCCATGACATAGAAAGTCACAGGACAATAAGGCCTTCTTTGTAACAAATCAAGTGGAAGAATTCAAATGAATTCTTGCAAAATCATGCTATTTAAACATAAGAATTGACTATATAGAATTCAATTGAACAGGATGCTTGCATTGTTATACTTTCCAAACACTACATAACAGAAAATTAAAAATAAAATATATTACAAACGATTGTCTTGAGGAATACCTTCAGAGAGACAACCCCAACTGTGATTGTGCAACGACAGCAATGAGGTAAACAAGGCAGATGCAGTCACACTGTGCAATGGCATCAAGGACTGTGCAGCACCCAACTCCACAGGAAGCCTACAAAGAGGCAATACAGCAAATGCTCTTAGAATTACAATAATAGGGTCATTAACAACAATTATAAAGAGTATATTTGGCATAATACATCCGTAGGCACCTATACTTGCATGAATTTGTAATTTTGCCCCATGTACTTCCAAATTTGCCTAATTAACACCTCAACTTATCTATAACCTATCATATAAACACCAGTTAGGAGATTTAGCCACATGTACTTGCATGAATTTGCCATTTTGCGCCATGTACTTGCATGAATTTGTAACTTTGCTAGTATGTGCATGTTGCATCCCATGTGTCTTGCAAATAGTTGTTATAATAGGCTATAATAAACAAGTTGAAATGTTAATTTGGCAAAACTGGAAGTAAGGGAGGCAAAGTGACAAATTCATGCAAGTATAGACGGTTGTAGATGTAATATTCCTAGTATATTTCAAAGGCATTAGAAAGTTCGAAACATTGAAACAAACTCCTGGCTCCACACATTCTCGCTATTCAATATATGTGGTGTTAACAAACACAAAAGGAACTAAACTTTGCACACTCACTGCCTATAATTCATTAACAAATTATTAAAACAACTAAAAAAAAAAAAGGAAATAAAAATGCAATTGTAGATTTCCTTTCTTTTACATTTCTAGTTCTCTTTGGATCAAGAAAATAAACTAAATGGGCAAAGAAATGAACATTCGAATTAACAAATACAAGCCAAAGTAGTTGTACATATATAAATACTAATGCAGAAATGTAAGCTAACCTCGAGGTGTTGAGCTTGCGGAGAGAGAGAATCGAGCAGAAGAGGAGGGCTTAGAAGAGAATCCAGTAAAGCTAGCAGCTTTAGAAGCAAGAGAAGTTTTAGCTTTAGTTGAAGTTAAAGTTGAATTGGTTAAAATGTTTTTTGCAGAAGCTGAAGATAATTGAAGGGTTCTTCTTGCCCCATTAGCCGCCATCTCTGTTTCTTTGCAATGCCAAAACCCCGCTGCAGGTCTCTCCAATCTCTCCTCGTCTGGCGAAAGAAGAAAGAAAGGGTTTTTGTTTATGGGCTGGACAGGTTGATGAAAGTGTTGAAAATCCGAGGTTAGTGGTCAAAAGAAAAGGTTTTTGTTTATGGGCTGGACAGGGATGCAAGTTCTGAAAGTCCGAGTTTAGTGTTCAGGATGAATCAGCCTTCTGTACAATCAAATTGAAATGGCACGATGCTTATTTTGTAAGTCCAACAAATTAATGTTTTTAGGTGGAGTCGAGTTATCCACGTTATCAACAAAATCAACTAGTAGCAGTTAGGTTCTTTTTTCAGTCAAAATATTCAAAATTTACTGAATTTTCTGTTCGATTTAGACAACACTATAAATGGCTCAAATTCAAAACTTCATTTAAACACAAAACAATATTTGTAGCTAATCCTTACTATTATTGATACTAAAAATATTTTATATGCAAGGCAAATTAATCAATTTTTCTCCAAAAAAAATTAAAAAATGGAAATTTTTATTTACAACACTTACATTGCAATCGATAGTCGGATTCATCATATATATTTCAAATATTTTATATTTAACTAAGAAAAATGAGATATATTTATATGTTATAAATCTAGTAATCGAATGTAATACACCAACACACAAGGATTTTCCCAAAAAAAATGGTGATTGATTTACAAGTATTTTGCTATTTATCTATATATGGCTTCTAAATGGATTTGTTGTAATGGTGTATGATTTTCCTTGAGGACATAAACAAATCATGCAATGTGGAATTCGGAGCTGGAGCTGACAGATGTGGCCAATGGCCTCAATCCTCAAAATAAGTTGTTATTGGAGTTGGGCATCTTTATTTTGTTAAAATAAACCCATCCAAGAAGTGACAATTATGCTTGTCCCACATTATAGGAAAAATAATTATAAGATTACAAGAAGAAAATTGTCACCCTCCACCACTTGGTTCAAGTGGTTAAGGGGGTAACCCATGACTCCTTACCTAAAGGTCATGGGTTTAAATTTAGGGACGACATTAAATGTTGAGCTACCTACCTAGGGCTGGCTAGTTCCAGCCACGGGGTCGGCTTCGTTTAGAAGTTGAGGGCTCAGAACCCCCCTCCCCCTCTACTTCCCTGTCCAAAAAAAAAAGAAAAAAATTGTATGATAATGATAGCAGCATAACAGTGACATATGATACGATCCATTTTATTCCATCATAAACTACTTATATTTTTGTTTACAGTAAAATTCTTTTAACAATTAATTTTAATATAACTGTATATATTACAAATTAAATTTAAAATATCATTTAAAAAAATAATTTTTTATCAGCTGGTATCATGAATTTTTTATTTGACTTTTACTAGTAAAAAAAGTAGTCAAATTTGTTGTTACTACAAAATTTGACGAAACGGGTCACTGCTTCCTTACATTGACATTGCATATATTTGTTTTATTAAGATGGTGGGGGTAGTGAAACCTCACTCTTTTCACCATCTTCAATGCTATGATTCTTCTCCATTGTTATTGCAATATTTGTTGAATTATTTGTTTCTATAATTAAGATGGTGCATGTGTTATATTTATATATACCTTACCCTTTTCATCTTCCTCAATGCTAAAAATGCTATCCTCGTTGAAAAATTGCATGCTGTGTCAACAACTTATACACTGTCAATAATATAGTAGTTAGTCGTTACGGGTTCAAGAAAATCCATTACTTTCATGTCAGTGATTCCCCTTAATGCACCATACATATAGAAGCAATAAAACCTAACTTCGAAGCAATAGCAGCAGCGCAGTTTGACGAAAAATTGCAAGTTTGAAAGTTCTATCCTATTAATTAGGTCACAGCAAGCTCTTTTGAATATAAATTTTTATCCATTTAAAAAAAAATACAATATCAACAGTTGTGGAATTAATCGGTCGAAATTGTTCTTACTTAAATGATATTTTAGATTCAAACTGTGATATATGTAATTGTATTAAATTAGTAGTCGATAACTTTTACTGACTTTATAGTCCTATCTGAATCAATGCAGGTAAGTTAGATTTCAACGGATTTTAAATATTGGTGGTTGAAACGGAAAAAAAATCTAAACTTCTATATTATAATTTACAATATGTATACTCCATCATTTACCAAATAAAATAAATTACTATATGCCATATGGTAAAAGGATCTGCCAGACAGAGCAATTGACCAAGATGAATACATACATATGTGTATTATCTTTTCTTTTCAATGTCTTGTCTCTTATAAATCTTAATATAATTTTTGTTGCCCCTTCATCCGACTGCTATTGGATGGAGAGATTACACACATTGTGTCTTTTAGACTTTTACCATCTTCAGAATCAGACATTAATCAATGACCCAATTACCCAAATACAGAGTAGTTATGAATGTATAGTAGTTGGTCGGGGGGTTGTTGAAAGCATTCGAGGCATGGAATTGTGATATTTGTTGGAAAAGGAAATGCATAATCTTTTTTTTTTTTTTTTAACAATGAAATGCATAATATTTTCATCTAAAAAAGAAGGAACAATTTTAATGATGACCTAACCTACCAAAATTTAAATTTACAGTAAGGGTATGGTCTGGATTCTTTTATTGTCAGTGGTCCAAACCCAATGCAGTTAGTTGATTTATACAGCTTCTATGTATCTGCTCCTGTGGGCAGCATCTTCTTCAGTTACTATAAAGAAACTATACATTAAAACTTCTCATATAGTTGTAAACTAATATAGATTTTGTTAGTGATGCTTGGTTCAGTGGTTGAGCTTCTATGATATCACTCGGAGACCGTCGGATTCAAATTTTTCTTTCCAATTTGTCATGGTAAATCTTGCTACTCTGTGGTAGAAATATTTATTTAGATATATGATGAGTTCATCTTACATATTAGACATCATTTTCACCAATCCCAGGTGATGATGCTAAATGGTTTTTGTACTCATCAATTATTGTGGTGACATTGTCTGGACTTGTCAATTTTTAAGCATGAAAGAAAACAAAATAATAAATAAAGCATATAACTCACGGGAAAAGTTGTTCCCATGGCTCAAATAAAATACACAATTTTATTTGTACAAAAAGAAAATAGGGGTATTAAACCTCAATTTTATCATTTTTTTTTAAATTGTATCATTCAACATTTTCTTTAATCAAACGACAAGTAAAAATGGAATTCTTAATTTAGTAATATTAGAATTATACTATAAAACTGCTCAACTTTCAATAAAAGCATCATCCAACATAAGTTATATAAAATCATTACACAAAATCAAGTATTATACTCATCAACATTATGTTATATGAACATATAAATTCTATTTCAAATTTTATATTTGATTTGAATGAAGTTCATCTTATTATTAAATTAAAATATTTTTATATTTAGTGTTATTGTCTGCAATTAAAATTATACACCTAACACTTAGATGAGTGATATATACTATCTCACCTAATTAATAAAAAAATAACTTGCGTATATATATTACAAATCTAATCATTTGATATAATAAATATGCAAAAATTTAAATTTTATATCCATTCTGAAAATAGGTTCATCTTATTATTAAATTAAAATATTTAATTTTATACGTAATGTTGTTATGTAATTCACTACCTCAATAGCTCTATGCATTAATTTTTTAAAAAATTTCGAAAGATTGAAAATGTTGTGACACCAATACTAGTATTAGGGCCGGCTCAAGGATGTCGGAGGTCCTAAGCAAATTTATGTAGTGCATCTTTTTGAGATTGAATTAGTTCTTCATTTTTTTCTTTTTTCTTACATTTTTCAAATTCAGATTCATACTTTCTACTAGACATTTTATGCAAAAATAATAATAATAAGAATAATAATTTAGAAATGTTAAAATTATTTTGCTAAAATAAAATACCTATAAAAATGTAAAGAAACAATATCATCTCATTTATATTTTTCTGATTATTTTTCTTGCTATTATCTGTATAAAATAATAAAATTAAATATATTATTAGAGATTAGTTATTTTACTTTGATTTATTCATGAGCATAAGACAAGAACATATATAATTTGATTGAATTTTTTATAAAAAAAAATTAAGACATAAATAAAAAAAATTAAGAAACAAATAATTTCATAAAGAAAAGAATAAAATATTATAAAATAAACATATAAAATACCATATCTTTTATATATTAAGTATGGGAACCTGCTAAATTAAAGTAAGGAATTCATAGTGAAAGTTTAATAGAAAGAAAAAATATATTAAAATAAAGTTAAGTACAAACGAAAATTATAGAAATACTTGATGATAATTTTAATTTTTAGTTTAAATATATAGGGTACAAATATTTATGTTAAACAGTTAAAAAAAATATGTATGTTAAACGATAAATATATGTACCATATTTATTCTTCCTCTAACGAATGAAGTATAATTTTACTTTAATTGAAATGCAATTATTTTTAACACAAAATTGAATAATTTATATATATATAATCATTATAAAAAATTAATAACCCTATATATATATATACACACACACGGGGCCCTTTCTTCTTGTGGGGCCCTAGGCATAGGCCTTAGTGGCCTATGCCTAGAGCCGGCAGTGACTAGTATACTAGTATTGGTGTCACATTTAATGTTCCGCTATCTAATAGTTGCTGGAGCTCCAATTAATCAAGAATTCAAAATAGTAAACTTATTTGGGGCAAAGCTCTTATAATATCTTTTTTTTTTTTTTAATTTAAAAAGTTAATGATGTTGAATGCCAGGTGAATTAAGAGATCTCAACAGAAGAAAATAAATTTTCAGGCTATTTATGTGTTATCAGAAGAAGTAGTTGAATAGCTGAGAATTTTATTAATTCAATGAAGAGAAGTGGCGAAAGTTTGGCCAAGAACACCAAGATACTTCTTATTTTTGTATGAGACATCAAATGCTTTGGACTGAAGGAAGAGTACTGAAAACGCTCAAAACACAACATGAAAAGTAGTTTTGCATGGTAGCCACATATAGTTATTGTGATTTGAAGTTTTGGTGGGCAATAAGTAGTTCACAGTCTGTTGAAAGCAGCAGTTGTGGAGCTGTGGAGGGTTCTCTTTGATTTGAAAGTGTAAACAATGCATTACTTGTACATTTCACAGAAGATGTTCCTCAATCTCTCACTTGTGAGTAGTGATGTGCTAGCCATTTCTAACTTTTAGCTTAAATTATAGGGAGAAATATATTAATAATTTTTAATATATTAATTTTTCATGATAAATCTATGTATGTATAAAAAAAATTATATTTCATTAACATCATTGGATTTTTTTTGGCATGTACAAATGGAAGATGGGAGTGCTCAGGGTGCCCGTGATCGCTTTGGCGCCGGTAATATCATTGGATTTACTGATATAATATCTAAATTGCTAATATAGTATTGATAATGTGACATTAATACGATAATAATGTGGTACGAAGTTCAAATTCTATCGTCCTCAATTTAAAAGGAGTGGATTATCCCTTATTATATAGTCCATCGATATTTAGATCATATAACTTCCCTATTATTCAAAGAAAAATAATAATGTGGTATTTAACATTTTCTGCCACATAAGTTTTATGACGATGTTAAACTAATATATTTCAAAATAGGCATAATACATCCGCAGACACCTGAACTATCACAAATTTGTCACTTTGACACTTGAACTTTGATTTTTGCCAATTTAACACCTGAACTTGCTTATCACTTACATATAAACACTTCAACTATCACAAATTTGTCACTTTGACACCTGAACTTTGATTTTGACACTGAACTATCACAAATTTGTCACTTTGACACCTGAACTATCACAAATTTGTTACTTTGACACCTAGAAACCTAGAAAATTAAGGAATTTTGCCCTGGCGTCTAACACAACTGTGTCAGAAAAATGACATGGCTGTGTCACTCTGATACTAAAAAATATTGCAATCGGGCACAACTGTGTCAAAAGGTGACACAGCTGTGTTTGGTTTCATAAGGACAGCGTTGGACAGACTCGAATTAGGTACAGCTGTGTCAAAATGAAGACGATCGAATCAACAAAAATGGTTTGCATGAAAGTTGTAGCTCTTTGTCTTAGCTTTTCATATCATCTTAAATCACCTTAATCCGACTCTCCAAGGTGAAGAAGACAAGGATGAAGAAGACAAGGAATAAGGCAAGGATAAAGAAGACTCTGCAAGATAAAGAAGACGTAGCGAAATAAACAAGGTGAATAGGCTAAAAGAACACTTTATGTCATACACTACTTCAATTAAAAAAATTAATTAATTAAAAATTTAATTTCCCACGTTGGCATTTTTTTGTCTATGATGCGTTCAATAAGAATTCATCACACGCGTCTTGCCACCTGTACTAAGAGGTGTTTTATATGTGAGGTGATAAACAAGTTCATGTGTTAAATTGACAAAAATTTAAAGTTCAGGTGTCAAAGTGATAAATTTGTTATAGTTCAAGTGTT
>CATIWK010267629.1:0-11919 GCA_949634005.1 Mallotus japonicus
TTCTCTTCCCTCCACCTGGTCGAAAAGTACCATAAATTAGGAATTTTTTCAAAAAAGTACCATAAAAAATGGAAAATTTTAAAATAGTAACACAAATTGAGAATTTTGATAATTTTTTACCATAAATAGGTAAATAGCCCGTCTACATTAATTAATTATAAAGATTGTGTAGACTTATATACTGCATGTCTTCTTCATATAGCGTTGCAGAAATTCAATATTATTTGGTAAAATTTATAGAAGACAGATGTTTGTAAATAATACATTTTTCTTGTGATACCTGCTTACTAATTGATTGGTGTAAGCCGATCCTTTTCAAATACCCTGTTCAAAGAAGGGTATTTTTGCATATTAAGTCTGGTGGATATGTGCCTCAATGCCTCAAGGTCCGCAGGTTCTTTTCGTCAAGGGCTCTGTTGTTCCTTGATCATAGATAACGAAAGAGCGAAGAATTTTCACTACATTGATTATAGAGGAGACCAAAGGTTTCCAAAACCTGGAATCTGTATAGAAGAAGACAGGGGTTCCCAAGTCAAAATGATAAGAAAGTTACAACTTAATTATCCAAAATTTTTTTATAAACTTTTCTTAAATTTAATTTATTTTTTAAATTTTTGTATAAATATTTCTATTTGGTAATTTATTAACGATTATTATTCAGCAAGTAAAAAAAAAAAAGGTTGAATTTTTCGACGCTTTCACTTTTTCTAATACAACGAATATTACATTTAATAGTTGAATGAAAGATATATAAATTAATTATTTCATACTTAATTAATAAAATATAATAAAAATATGCACATATATAAAGAATAACAATATTTTTAGTTATAAAAATTATATCAATTTTAAAATTATTATTTTTTTAATTTTAAAAGACCTGTCATTAGGTGTATCTATCAGTCAAACCAATTATATATATATAAGTCAAATCTCTAATTTTTTTTTTATATTTTGGTCCTAAAACCAGAAAATATTTTTCTTTTTACATTTTAAATAAATAATATTTTTATTTTAACTTATTTATTATTTAATTTTCATTACTACTACATAATTCATTAAATAATATCAAAAAATTAAAAATAGTTTTTTCTTAAATTAATTGTTGTATTAATGATGATAAATAAAATTAGTTAAGTATTTTTATTATTTTTGAAATATATAATTTTAATTAATATTATCATAAATGAATAAATTTAATTATTAGATTTATACATATATAAATCTCACCACAAATCTCACCTGTGTATACATAAAAAAAAAAAAAAAGGGTATCTGATAGTTCTGTGATACGACAACCTCTGTTCCAATTCAAAGGTCTATATATAAGCATAAGAAAGGAGGTTTGGTGGCTTTTGGGCATTATTTCTATTAGGGATAACAATATTTGCAGTCCTAAAAGTAATAAATTTTTTACAATTAAAGTCTTAAATGTTCAATTTGTAACATTTAAGTTCTCTAAGTTTTTAAAAATTTAACCATTAGTTCTATGATGTTAAATGTAACAACAGTAGCAGACGTGGTAGTAGTTTCCACCAATGTGTCATCCACGTACTCACATACTTGCCACGTCAGCTGCCTACATCAGCTCCTTCTTCCATTTTCTTCTTCTTCTTCCATCTTTCTCCTTGTTCTTCTAGTTTTTTTTTTTTTTCAAATGGACTCTTGTTCTTGCACTTGAGAAACTACTACTACTACTCTTTTTATTACTATCCATCACTCAAAAAGAAACAAGAATCATAATGCCACTCCTTTTAGATCCAATCCAGTTTTCTTAGCTTCAATTTTATAAGCTAAACAAGCAAAACCCATTGATTATTCTCTGCTAAATTTAGGATTTTTTTTTTTTGAAAAAAATGGGAGTTTTGTTAGAGTCTTGGTACTTTTGTAAAGGAATAGGCAAGTCAGAGAAAATGAAAGCAACCATTTTTCCATCAAGGGTTCTGCCATGGCTACAATCTCCTCTGGTGTCGGAAATGGAACTTTCGGTACCGGGTTCTTGATCCACCGAAATCTTCTCTTGACTATTCATGTTAATATTCCTTCTATTACTGCTACTGAAAGTTCAGAGATCCATGTTGTTGCTACTCTTGTTCCTCATAGGTTTTTTCTTCTTTTCTTTTTTCATTTTCCTTTGGTAAAAATATGTTTTTTTTTTTTGAGGTACTTTATGTGATTTCATGTTCTGGATACTTGGAAAAGGCGGGGTAATTTGATGGATCAATGGAAATGATTAAATGGATTAGGAATTATTGATGTTGGAGGTAGCCATATTCATAATGGTGTAAGCATTGGATATGATTACATATTGGCAGATGCACTTCTTCTTCTTCCATTTGAAAAAAAAAAACTTGAAGAAGAAGGAGAAAGATGGAAGAAGAAGAAGAAAATGGAAGGAGCTGATGTAGGCAGCTGACGTGGCAAGTATGTGAGTACGTGGATGACACATTGGTGGAAATTGCTGCCATGTCTGCTATTGTTGTTACATTTAACGACATAGGACTAACGGTTAAATTTTTTAAAAACATAAAGAACTTAAATGTTATAAATTGAACATTCAGAACTTAATTGTAAAAAGTGTATTAGTTTTAGGACTGCAAATGTTGTTATCCTTTTCTATTAATAAATCAGCTAAAAATGAGTTCTCTATGATAAGGATAAGCCAACGATTTTCACTTGTATAGTTTATCTACACAACTTGCATTGTATATCAACATACCAGCCTCTCATTATTCTATTGTAATTAGTTACAAACACATAACAACCAGCTGTATTTATTTCACGTCAATGATAATACAAACAAGAGCTTTTCATGATGTTTAACCTTTCACATGGTATCAGAGCTTAATACGGTTTAACAACCTGCTATATACATATATATATATATATTTTTTTTTCTTGCTGCTACACTACATCATGACTTCCGAGAGCTCTTCCCAAACAACACTTATGAACTCCTTCAACTCTTCATCCCCCTCTGTTTTTCAAGTCTCATCCTTACCCAACGCTGCTACTCATCTACCGATTAAGCTTAATGCCTCCAACCACTTACTATGGTAGGCACAAATCCTCCCTCTCCTCAACAGCTATGACCTCTCCAAACACATTGATGGCCTACTTGCACCTCGTTCACCAACTGAAAACAATTAACCAAATCCCCTTTATGAGTCCTAGTTTCGCCATGATCAACTTGTACTTTGTTGGATCATTGGATCCATCTTCGAAAATTTTATACCTTAAGTCGTTGGAGCTACTACAGCTAAGGCTGCTTGGAATAAACTTGCACGCACTTATACATCGGGCTCTCGTGCTCAAATACGCACTCTCAAATCTATTCTTCAAGCTTCAATACCAACCCAATGAATTGTTAGCACAACTCCGCAAGTGTACGGATCATGACAAGTAATAAAGTGATAAGTAGAGTATCGTTCCCACGAAGAAAGTGTACTAAGTACTAACTGTCAATCGATTTTCCTTAGCTAGCACAAATCAAATTAAATTTCAAGGATTAAATTAAATAAATTAAAATAAACTATCTACTCTAACTAATCTAATTAAAACAATGGGGGATAAACTAGAGATTAAGTTTGTTTCACTAGTTAGGACTTGAATTACAGAATTAAATTCAACTATTTCATTGATCACAATCAAGCGTAAACAACTCAAATTACCTAGAGTCTCTTTCGAGATCATCTAAGAATGCCAAAATTAAATACCGCCTATTTTCATGGTCAAGTCAATTAATTAGGGCTCATTAAGTTCCTTAGCAATTTATTGATCCCCGAAGGATTCGTCTACTTTTGTGATCGAGGTTCCTAAGTTTTATGAGTTAAAAGCTAGTAAATTACTCAACTTTCGTTGATAGCAATTTACCCATAAACATGCAAACAATTGGGCCCTTAATTGAATACAAGATATTAGGCACAACTCAAAAAATTGAATGAAAATCAAATCATTAATAAGAAATAAAAATCCCAACAAGTCTAACTAGCTACTCCAAAACCAAACTCTAAAATATAGTTTAGCCAAACATGGCTTTAAAAATAATTACAAACATAAAATAAATAACAAGAGAATGAAGAAGAAGAATAGATAAAACTCGTTTAAGCGCGCTTTAATCTTCAAACCTTGTTTGCCTTATTGAGCTCTTGTTTGTATTTAGCAGCTTCCCCCTTCTTACACCCTTTAAAAGATGCAAACCAAGGGCTATTTATAATGATTCTCAAATAAACCCTAAAAGTAGTTTCCAAAAATAAATTCTGCCAAAGTGCACGGCTGTGCACTTTTTATGCACGGCTGTGCATCACTGCTGCTCCAGAAATCATCGAATCAGGATTGGCCGTGCGCATGGCTATGCACTTTTGCTATCTCAGGAAATTGAACCAGGATTGGCCATGCGCACGGCTGTGCATATGGTGCATGGCTGTGCAGATTTTCATGCACGACTGTGCATCACTGTCTATTCTGCAAAGTGAAATATTTAGGCTCAGGATTGGCCGTGCACTGTGCATGCCTCTACATCTTCAATTCATGGAGATTTTGAGCTTTCCTCTTCAAGTTCCAGCATAAATTCCACTTGCATTAATCCAAACTTGGGCACACCTATCAGGCTAGAATCCCAGACTCTTTAGGAGAGCAAAATTCCTACAAAAACATATAAAAAATGCATAAATTAATTAGGAAACTAAATAGGAAATAAAACCGAGCTAATCCTAATAAAACATTAATTATAAATAATAAACTAAATAAAACATAAATAAATATTAATAAATCTTATGGAAATTAAATAGAAACACTATGCAATAATTGACACTAACAAGTTGCAATCTTACTATATACAACGTTTAGTGCTAGCTTCAAATGTTACCTCTCAAATTTATTTCTAGGCTTTGCATAATTCTTAAAAGGATAAAATTATAAATTAAAACAAGAATACTTCACTGTGTATAGAAATATATCTCATATTTGTACATAAATCTTTTCAGTTTTCGCATTACGTACTTGCACTTCACACGGCATGCATAATGCACGGAAATTGGTTGATCATGCCTTCCACCTTTACTTGTATTTCTCCATTATTCTTCTTGCTTCTTCTAAAGCATCTTCTGGAGAATTTGTGCTTCCACCACCACCACCACCAACCTTTGGCCCTTGATTTTTGTTCAAGGCAATGAACACAAAATATACAAATCCCATCGTGGCCTGTGCATCACGCATAATGCATAACTAAATACCATAATAAACAGAAATGCCTTACTCTTGAACCTAGCAAATGATTCTAGACTTGAGTAAATAATTTTATTAGTTTCAGCTGTTCAGACCATCAGACATTAAGCTATCTCATGAAAGATGCACATTACATTGGACAGCTGGAAGCTGTTGACAGATTCTCGAATCTCATTCTTAAATCTTACCGTTGACTTATTGGCAATAATCGACAATTTTGAACCATTTCGCATAAATTCTTGCAGTTAAAACTAAAAAAACCAAATGAAACATACCAGAGCAAAGAAAGCTGTAGACAGAACTGACTTCAGGACAAAGAGCGAAACAGACAATGCAACAATTGTTACTAAAATCCTTGCAATTGGTCTTGGTACAGAGTCCTAGAGCAACGGAACAGAAAATAAAGAACACATGTTAGATGAAAGTACAAGCACAACCTTCACCAACAGAAGCGAATATGAAAAGGGAGACAAAGTGAACTTACAGGCACCAGGTTAGTTCCTTCATCAATACCATCCTTCCCAACCTTCCATACTGTTTGAACAACTATTGATTTTGCAGAACATGAAGAAGCCCATTATAATCCATAGAATAACAGCTATATTGCAACTTTCTTAAATCAACAACACCTCCAAATTAGTAACAAGAAATGTCTAAGCAACCACTAGTAATAGAATTTAAGCTGTTTCAAGAGAAGCATTTATCTCATTACACAACAACTAATCATAAACTTTTACATCAACCCACAGTCTAACATTTAATCAACGTACAACCAAAAAACCAAAATATATATATATATATATATATATAAGCAAAATTTATCAGAAAGTTGAGATCTTTTATTTGCTAATCTTTAGCCAACCAACAATCCATCAAGAAATGATCAAATTAAACATCTAAATTATCAATAAGTAAAAACCAATAACAATTCTCAAAAAAAAAAAAAACCAATAACCAGTACAAACTAAAATCAAAACTTAATTCTCAAAAAAAAAAAGAGCATACCCTTAAAGAAATTAGACTGCAGAGCAAAAACCACAGGAAAGGACCTAGAATTGGGGGATATGGGGCTGCACAATTTCACTTTAGGAAGTAGAAAGCAGCAAACATTATACTTCATACTACAGGAGGCCGCCGTGCCAGCAGCTGCTGCTGCTGCTGCAGCAGAAGAAGCAATTAGAGTCGTTATTTCTGGTGTAGAGATTGCGAAATGTAAAATGATTTTTAAGCAGACATTGGTAATGAAGCAGCGGTTGAAGAAGAAGAAGAAAAAGGAGAAGAGAGCGAGGTGTGTGTATGCGCGACAGTGTTTCTCGTTTCAGTTAATTTTTGCGCCTGGTAGAGGCCTGTGGACAGTGGTGAGACATGGAAGCCAAGAGGAGGGATTGGGTGAGGTTGTGATTTTGTGGATTGGGTACGTGGTGGATGCTGGTTTGTGAGGGTTGCCAATTTGGCAACAGCTTTCTAAAATTTAATTAAAAAAAGGCTGAATCATAATTTTACCTCTTATTTGATTAATTTTGTATTCAACTTTTAAATTTTTTACTTTTTAATTTGTAATTTTTATTTCTATATAATTTATATAATATTAAAATCAATAAAAATTTAATTTTAAATAATTTTAAATATATAAAATACTAAAGTTAGCTTCAAAACAATATAAATATAATTTAAATTAATATAAAAAAATTAGAAAAATTTTATTTTCAATTATATTCTTTCATTTATTAAACATTATTTTAGTTTATATAATTTTTTTTGTGTCTATATCAACATTGGTTTATAAAATACTTTTCAATTTTATGTATTATAGAGATTAGATAAGTTTAAAATGAAAATTTAAAGGTTGGACATAATAAAAATTAAAAAATGCTAAAGATTAATTAAGTAAAGGTCAAGGTGAAACCAAAAATTTGGCCATTAAAAAACGTGATCCTGTGTTGGAAAGTGAAAGGAAAGAAAAAAAAAAAGTTGACAGTTGAGTCCCATGGAGGACTAAAGTTGAGATTTTATTTGACTAGGTTGATATTGCAACTAGGGCTGTGCACGGGTCCTGGAGAACCTGAGCCGTTCCAAAAAATTAAATTGAAAATCTTCAGAACCGAAAATATCTGTTGACTATTTGACTTTATCCGAACCGAACTGGTTCAAAAATTTTTAACGGAGTGGGTCTGGAGAACATGAGTTCTCCAAATCGAGAACCAAATCGAACCGTTCCAAACTGAACCGAACTAAAGAACCGGAACCGATAATTTACTAAAATTCTATATATATATATATATATAATTTTAAATGTGATTATTAATTGCTCATTTAATATATATTAATAATAATTTTAAGTAAAAATAATTAAAAATTGGTCATTGTAATAAAAATTACATATTTATAACATAAATTGGCATTAATATCAAGGATTAGTATTAAACAAGTTAGTAAGTTACATAATTTTAATGTATATTAGTTTGGATGTTAAGTAAATATAATTAAAAATTGGTAATTGTAATAAAAATTACATATTTATAACATAAATTAGTATTAATATCAATGATTATTATTAAACAAATTACATAATTTTGATGTATATTAGTCTAAATGTAATTAAAAACTATTAATTATAAAAAAAATACATATCTTTTAGTTATAATGTGAATTAATATTAACATAAAAAAATTAATTTCAAGTAAATGTATTAAAATAGAAAGTATTACATAATACTAAGTTACTATGAACTTATTAACTATAAGATTACTACATATTAAGTATCAATTAACTATTAAAATTAGTAAATATAAGATTGGTAAAAAGTTAAGATTACTAAATATTAAGTATCAATTAATGATTAAAATAGTAACTATAAGATTAGTAAAAAGTTACTAATTATAAAATTAGAGTTTAACTTATTGGGTATTAGTTATAGATAAAATATTTAGAATTAAATTAAGTAAATACTTACTCTAGATAATTAGAATCATATAATACTAATTTAGTGTTATGTAAACATAATTTAAATTATCATATAATACTAATTTAATGTTAAATAAATACTAATTTAAGGTAGTATAAAAAAAAATTTAGTTCTAATTTATAAATTAATTTAAATTTATTTAAAATTAAGTAGATATAATTTAGATTATTAAATATGATAAAAAAAACTATATAGTTTTAACATAAAATGGCGTCATTTTAATAAAACAACAAAACTACATCGTTTTATATTAAAACAACGTAGATTAACACTAAAAACTAAAAAGCCCTAAACAACCCAAGACACATTCACCATCCCTGCTGCTGCCTCAAGAATCCACACATCCCTGCCGCCGCCCTGCGAGTCTGCCTCCCTCGCCGATTTCGCTCACCCATAGTCCGCTCACCCTCACCGTTCATCACTGTCAAGGTGATCTGGTCTTCTTTTTTTTTTTTTTTTTTTTATTCTTTTTAGCTTAATTTCTTGTTGCATTGAGGTTAGACCCCTCACCTGAATTTTCCACAGAGAGACGCCTGGAAAAGTGCATCAACTTGCACCTTGTTTTTTTATTGGTCTGTTAAAATTGTTGAATTTGAGATTGAAAATGATTGATAAGAACCAATGGTGGTTGGCAGTTCATTGGACTTGTGTCCCTTTATCAACTCAAAATTGCAGGAATATATGTATATATGCATGCGTTCTTGCTTGTTATCTTGAAAATGGAAAACAGGGCTCTTGTAAATTAATTAATTGTTAGTAAATAAATTAATGGACTGGTTTATATATATATTTTTTATTTCTCTAATTATTTTTCTTATTTTTTCTCATATTCCTGGACAGCATATCATCTCTGAGTTGATTGCCTCTAAGCTGAGCAGTAACAAAATCAATAATTCAAATTATGGTAAATATTTATTTTTTGAGGTTATTTTTTCAGTCATAATAATTATTTTGCTGATTAATTATGCTGAGTGCGTTGAGACATCATTATATTATTGCCACATTGTTCTAATATTTACATTTTTCATTACTTTATCTGCTCCGAATTGCTCCGAATTTAATTCTCCGTTTGCTCCGTTTCTCTGCTCCGAATTTTAGGTGCAATTCGGAACGGAGAATTTTGTTATTTGGTTCGGTTCTAGAGAATCGTTTTTAGAATTCTCCAAATTTCGGTTCGAGTTCGAAGAATGGGTGTTCTCCGAATTGCTCCGACCCATACACAACGCTAATTATAACTTGTATATCAAAGTTTTTTATTATTCTAATTTAGCATTGAATAATTAAAATTAAATTATTAAGTTTAATGAGAAACCGTGTATTCATACCAAAAATGTGTTGTTCTTGTACAAATTAATATTAACATAAATAAATTCAAATTCAATTATAAATTAAATAAATAATATATAATGCTAATTTAATACTAAATGGCCAAATGCTCAAATTGGAACCCAATGTTTTACCCTAATTGCATATTGGACCCTCAAAAGTTTTTTGAGCCAAATTGGAACTTCACATTTGTAAATTTTTTCCATATTGGACATTTACTGAGTACAATTAAGTATTGTAACTTTTTTTTATTACAATTAAGTCCTATAGATTAATAAAAAAATTAATTTTAAGGATTACTAACAAACAAAATTGATAATTTTTTTTAAAAAAAAATATATATATATAACATAATTATAAAGTTTTAAAAGCTTTTAAACCTATAAAATATATTTTTTAATTTTTTCTTGAATTTTAAAAACTTTACAATTAAGTGATATATATTTCAAATAAATGACCAATTTTATTCATTAATATAAATAGCAAATTGATAATTAACCCAAAAAATTTAATTTTAATGGTTGAATAAAAAATTCTTAAATTTCATTAATTAGTTTGAAATTAATTTTTTATTAATCTATAGGACTTAATTGTAATAAAAAAAAGTTACAGGACTTAATGGTATTCAGTAAAAGTTCAATATGGAAAAATTTTACAAAGGTGAAGTTCCAATTTGGCTCAAAAAAGTTTTGAGGGTCAAATCTGCAATTAGGATAAAACGTTGGGTTCGTTTGGCCATACTAAATGGATAAAATTTAGATTATTAACTGCAATAAAAAATTTATCTATTTATAACAAAACTATATAATTTTATATAAATTAATATTAATATTAAATAAATATAATGTATATTATTAGATAAATATAATATTAAGCAAATAGCATATTTATAATTTAAAACTAAAATCATTGAATAAAAGAAGTTTTTTGAGCCATTGGACCCTTTAGTCAACCAAAAACTAAAAACTACGTAGTTTTGATACCAAATAGCACAACCCTAACCCTACACAAACGTTTCCTTCCTCCTTTTTTTTCGCTTCCATCTTCAACTCCAGAGCTTTCGCCCCCCACCACCGCTGATAATTCCGGCCACCATCTCAGATTGGCTTCTTCTTTTTCATTTTCTTTCTTTCCTCTTCACGGCTTCTCTCGTTTTTCTTTTTTCTCATCTATCATCACGGCTGTCATCACCGCACAACTATCACCACCGCGCTGCACCGTTTGATTTTCTTGTGTAAGCTTAGATGCCCATTTTCTTTTTTTCATGATTCTGGTTGATTTGATCAAAGATGCATCATGTGTTTCTTAGTGTTACTGATATACTTTCAGATCTTTAAAGAATTGATTTTTCTGTCATTCTCTCTCTCTTGTTATCTACTTTGTCTAGCACTTGTTTTGATAGAGTTGCTTGCGTTTTTGAGCTCAAACTCTGCAGTGGATTATAGGTTTTATTCACCTAACTGTTGTAGCTGCTGCCAAATTTGATGAATGCTGTGATGAAAAAATTGCTGTAGTTTCAGTTTACATCGAGAGCTGACTGACGAGCTTAACCATTTTTTTCGCCAGCTGTATGTGTAAAGAGCTCAGCTCGGCTCTTTAATAATTAAATGAGCTGATTGTGAGCTGAGCTCAAGCCAAGCTCGAGCTGCAATTTAGAAAAAATTGACGGCTCAAAATCTCTTAATTTTTGACGAGCTGAGCCTGAAAGCTTGGCTTGGCTCGACTCAATTAACTTCAGAATATACATTTTGATCTTGATAAATTTTTTTCTGATCCTTTAAAAGAAAAAAATTTCTGATAATATTTTATTATATGATATTTTTAGAATTAATTTTTTCTTATAAAAAATTTTAACAATACATTTATTTATTTATGTTATTTTTAATTATTTCAATTTTATTCATAATATTAATAACTTTTTTAAAAATAATTTCACATTATGGTAATAGCTTATTCATTATCTTTTATTTACCGAATAAAGTTGACAATTTAACAATTACACGTAATTATTACTTCGTATGCACTTTTTTTTTTTTTTTAACCCGATCCAAACGCAATTTGAATGTGAAAAAAAAAAGAAAGAATAAAGACTATAATGTTGTTATCCTGAATATTTGATTTGAACTTAATTCCTTCCCCGCTTATTGGTCCAGGTCTGCACGCGGAACATAGACCAGAACCCACTATATAGGCAAGTTAAAATCATTGAATAAAAGAAGTGAAGTGTTACTTTTAAGAGAGAAAAGCTATTGAAAAAGGAGACACCAATGGAGACACAAATGCAGCAGCGACAGAACAAGCAAGTTCATCTCTTTTACTTCCATGAATGTGAAGACCTTGCTCTTAAAGTTGCTGCTCACTCCGACCTCATCAGTCTTCAATCCATCAATTGGAGGTCCTTC
>CATIWK010267709.1:0-11999 GCA_949634005.1 Mallotus japonicus
TATATATATATATATATATATATATATATTAATTAGTGTGTTAGAGTAAAAAAATAATAAATAAATCAGAAATTGAGAGTCCAAATCCAATCTTTTGATAGCCATGCTTTTTAATACCTACCAAAATAAGCTTTAAAGCAACCACTTTGCACCTACCTAAGTGCTTTTTCTGCCTCATGCAATTTTCAACATATCCACAACCTTCTTAGATGTTGATGTGAGTTCTAATATACATTTCATATTTTTAGTGGATTCTTTTAAAAAAATATGTCATGCATTATCCTTTTTATTTATTTTCTATTTATTTTTTAATAAAAAAAATCAATGTATCCATTAAAAAAAAAAGAAATTATACCATTTAGGTGATGTCTAAACTGAAAGCAACTTAAAAAACAATATTTAAGCAAAAATTAACATTAAAAGCTTAATATGGTTGATATCATTTTTGTTTACTAAAGTTTTCCTCGTATTACAACAATGGGTCTTTTTTATTAGTCTTCTGTGATGACGATTTATCTTCTCTTACTGGCTAAAATCCCTATCTTGAACAAAACCATAATCATGGCCGCCATTATTATCCAAAGTGGGACTAGAAATAATTATTTGAGAGGACAAATCATACTAGTTTAGAGTTATAATAAATTTTTAGTGAAAGTGACTGATGTAACAATATAGCAAAATTTGGCAAGAGGGCAAATACTATTGTTTTAGAAATATCTTAAAACTTATAAATGCCCTTTAAAAGAAAGAAGGGGCATGACCCCCTCCAACCTATGTGTGGTTCCTTTCCTTGTTATTATCACCATTATTACCAATTTTAATATTTTTTTTAATTAAAGTGTTAAATGAGTTAATACATCTATGTAAACCTCTGTTGTTAGAATCTTACGATTCACGATTCGAATCTTACGATTCGAGTCAGTTCACCCCAAATTCGATACGAATCTATAAGTGAATCGGAAAAGTATAAGAATCGATATCAAATCTTACGAGTCGATAATGAATCATAAGAATCGATATGAATCTACGATTTTCAACGATTCTCGTCTATTTAATAAAATAAATCTTATTTAAAATATAGAATTAAGGAATGGAAAAGTTTATTTAATAAAATGAATCTTATTTAAAATATAGAATTAAGGAATGAAAAAAGTCATAGTTTTTCAATTAAAATCACTTAAAAGTTAAAAATCCTATAATAAAAACACAAACCTAACTTGTTTTTCCTTAAGTGTTTTCCGAACTTAACGAGGTTGGCAAATATAATCAACTTCATAAATTCTTCTATAATTCTTCTTTTAATTTATTCTTTTAATTTAGAAGACTAGCAACATTGATTTAGATTTTTATTATTATTTTTATTGATTTGTTTCTTTCATACTAGCTATTTGTTTCAAGTTTCATATGGTGTTTATGGGGTAAAAAAAAAACAGTAATATATATATATATATATATCACTATAAATTCTATTATTTTTATTATATTTAATATATTATATTATTAAAAAAATTAATAATGACTAGTATCAAGTAATATAAATTAAAATTAAACAATAATTATATAAAATATACTTTTTATATGAAATATATTATTTTTAATTAATATTATTAATATAAACTGAATCTTACGATTCGATTCGATTCTCGATTCTCGATTTGACAACTATGATGTGAACTCTTTTTGTTTGAAACATCATAAACGAATTTTCATTCATATGAGAAGGAGTTATATATAGTGAACAACAAATATAGTGCATAACTCATTTTGCAGCCATACAAAGGAACATATCATTTATCTGAAAGTATTTCAGAAAAACATAAAATGATATGTATATAAGTAGTGAAATACTGAAATTTTTTTTTAATGATTGATATCTATACTTCTTAATTTTTCTAATGTGACTAAGAAATCAAGATCAATTGAATCTAACAATTTTCTTCAGTATCCCACCTTCATACAGTCAAGATCTCCCAATTTAATGCTCTCTTGGACAAATCCAACCACAAAATCAGAAAAAAAACTATAACTTCAAACTAGACCTGAAGATCTAGTAGAAAAAGATTAAGAAAACATGTTAGGATTAAAGATTATAACTCCAATCCATGTTATTAAAGTGCAAACAAGCTAAAAAAAGAAAAAGAAGGAGAATGGGCCTTTTTAGGCCAAAACCACCCAGAAAAAGCACTTATAAAACCACCAAATTGAGAGAAAGAAAGAGTGAGACTTGATTATGTGAAGTCTTAGTTTCATGGTCAAGTCTCCGTGAGATATTGTGGGTGATTGGAGATCGAGTTCCCACTTTTTTTCTCCAACTTGCTATATACAATATACAATGTTAAAAAAATGAATTAATATGCGAAGCACGAACATTATATTTACTTCAAAAGCAAATCCATTTCCCCACCATTGAGTTTTTAAGTGACTAAAATTTTTTTTAAAACATAAAAAATTATGAAGTCCAGTTATGAACAGGGTGTGCAAAAAATTAACCGGACCGATTGGTTCGGTTCAGTTTCGGTTTGAGTTTGAGTATTTAGAAATTTAAAAAAATGGTCAAAACCGATGAACTGATCGAGATATATATATATTGATGACAAGCAAATTCTTATATGTAGTTTGATGGTAAGTGTGTTGCCAAACTAAAAATACAGCCTTAGTTTAAATCTTGAACCCTTGTCCACAAAAGCAATGTAACCACTTAGCCACATCTAAAAGATGTAATTTTTATTTTGATAGTAAAATTTTATTGTAATTCTGTTAACCAAAAACTGATCAAATATCCTTATATTTACGATTTCAATTTTTATGCTAGGTAAAAATTCGATTCGGTTAACCGACTAATTAACTGAATGTTCACCCTAGTTATGACACGTAGGTTATGAAAGTTTCCTACTACATTAAAAAAATGGCCAAATATACAATTTCACACCTGAATTTTATCCAATTATTCTATGTCACATTTCGACTTTTATTTTGTTCAATTTCACCTTTTAACTTCTACTTTTCACCTATTTAATCCTTATTGCACACCAGACAAACGTGAGTATTTAACTCGCGCTGAACTTGAATTGGTGAAAAATAGAAGTTAAGAGGTGAATTTGAATAAAATAAAAGTCAAGATGTGACATAGAATGATTGAGTAAAGTTCAGGGATGAAATTGCATATTCTACCAAAATTATCTTTTATAATGGTTAAATTTATAATTTCTTAAGTAATTATATTTTTAAAATTAAAAAGTAAAAAAAAAAAATTAATTGGGATGGATTAGGATCTCAAACCCTACTATTATATTCAATCAATCCTCAGCTAAATCATTAGATACTATGGTGGCCCAAGTAGAGAAGGGAGAAATATAAACAGCCCAAAAGCGAAACAGGCCAACCACCAGGCAGGAGCTAACCATACCATACCATGAAACCAGTCGCAGGTCCCAACACATGGCCGAAAGCCAAGTCATCAGTAGACCATTTCTCGTTAAAACTCACTATCAAACAAACCTAGAACAACAGCAAAACAACAACATCATCAACAACAACGACAACAACAGCACCCAAAAAACAAAAATCCAACAAAAAGACACGCAAACACAAACACATTGCGTTTTCCATTTCGAATCTATTCTATGTTTTTTTTTTTAATAAAAATATTCAAAAATTCTGTAATTGGGTGAGAAGTTTCTAACTTGGATTTTTTATTCTCTGCGATCAAAATCTTTACGTGCACCTTTTCTCTTCCAATTCGTCCGTGTATTACTCTTCCTTTCTTCCTTTTTTTCTCTGTAAATAGTACTAAAAAACGCTGTCGTTTTCAATCCAAATCCTCAACGCCTCCACCAACAACTACAGCACCTCCTCCACTTCAAATTCTTCCCTCTTCCCTAGTGGTGTCATTACAGATGTCAATTAATAATCATCTGTGCTTAGTGACGTGATTCCATTATCTGATCATAATTCTGTCTCTGTACACTTTGATCAAATCCCTAGTTTTTTTTTATCTAAATTTCTTGACTTTGATTGATCTTTTTGTTTATCTTGAATTTTTTTTTGATCTTTTTGATTCTGTGGACTTTTCATGTGTTTTTACTTTGATTTTTGGTGGTGGGTTTCTCTCAGTTTCAATTTGATCAAAAGTTCACGTTTTTAGGTGATTAGTAGATTTGGGTTTCTCTCATTTTCTGTTGGATGCATTGATTTTGTCAGAGTTTGAATTTTCTTTGGTGACTAATACATTCGGGTTTTTCTCAGTTTCTATTATTGGCGTCAATTTCTTTTTTGATCGGAAGTTCAATATTTGGGTGATTTCTGCAATTGGGTTCCTGAGATAAACAGTCTGAATTAATTCTAATTAGAGGTGGAGTGTATCTGCTTAATTGGATGAAGTGAGAGATAATGGCAAGGTTTAGAGGAGACAAGGAAGATGGGCCAGAAAGGCATATGGGTTTGCTTAAACTGGTTCAGATTTTATCTTTTTTAGTTATTTTTGTTGCTGGTATCATTATTGGAATGGCAACAAATTCTCATGTCCATCAGTACTTTACTTCACAAGCAAGGTTGTTTTTCACTAACAATATAGCAGCGACAACAATCCCTGGTGATAATTGCACAATTTTAAAAACTTGCAACACTGCTGATTGTTTTAGCATGGAGACTTTTCTTCATCCAAGTAACTTGACTCATAAAATGACTGATGAGGAGCTTTTTTGGAGGTCTTCTTTGATGCCATACAAGGATGAGTATCCCTTCAATAGAGTGCCTAAAGTAGCTTTCATGTTTTTGACTAGGGGGCCTTTGCCTCTGCTGCCACTGTGGGAGAGGTTCTTTAGAGGTCATGAGAAGTATTTCTCTATATATGTTCATACGCCTAGGAATTATGTGCTCAATGTTTTATCTGAGTCTCCCTTCTATGGAAGGCAGATCCCAAGTAAGGTATGTACTTTAGCTATCTGGTTTTTGCTTTTGGTTTCTCATTATTCTTGTTGATTTTGATAATATTGAGTAATAAGCATTTTTCCTTTCTATATCGATCACATGTTTTGGGTTTGACAGATTTGTTTCTTTGTAGATTGTCTTGGGTTAGTTTCATAGTAAATTTACTAGTTTTACGTAGTCCTTAGTGCTTTGCAGACATCATGCACTTGCTAGATTGAAGAAGGGATCTTTTGACACCGTGTTTAAGGCTAGTGGTTCACAGAGCTATGTTGTTTAATTATAGATTTTTTTTTTAGTTAGTTCTGGTTGTTATCTTTCTCTGTTAAGATGGATTTATATGGTTATGTTGTTTTTTGGACACCATGCATCATCCTAAGCAATAGTATTGAACTGTTTGAAAATAGTCCCGTTTCTTCTCAATAAGTTTATTTTATTTTTATTTGCAAGGGTGAAGGTTCAGGTCTTGGCAGCCATTGCATATGCAACTTCTGACGGGTGGGGCTGTCTCTAGTTTGTATTCCTTCTAGACTGGTATTCTTTGAATGGAGCATGCTGTTAACTTTAACTAGTTTAGTAGAATTGGGTTCTGTAGGGTGTTCACACTATTGGTAGGAATGCTCACTTGATTATTTGTTTCTGTTAAGAATTTCAAAACTCAATTATGTGAAGTAAATGATCGATTTTATTTGGTAAGAGAATGAGTGGCTAATGTATCTTATAGCCATGAATCTAAATTGTGTGTAACTAAATGGGAACAACTTTGCCAAACATCAACCAAGCTCACTGGAGATCCTATCATCCACTTTAAAAAAAAAAACACAACAAAAAAAAACAGAAGTTAAGTATCCTCATAAACAGCTTTTCAGTGACCATTTCCCCATGAATCAACTTTAGACAATGCAAAACCTTACGATGTCGGATACACTTTTGCATTGTTACAAATATGACAAATACAAGTACAGCTGTGTTGCAGTATTATTAATTAATCAATAAATTTATACCGACATTCAATTTAGATATATATTAAAAAGTGGCATAATAGTTTTGAGTTGAACTCCTTCAATGGATTGAAACACTTGTTATTATTAATGCTGCTTACTAGCAGAAATGTCTGAACCTGCTGCATTTTGTTATGTGGAATAAGGTCACTTGCTTCTTTTTATAGGAAAACATTTCAGCCCTTTGTCTTTTTCCTTGATGCTTAATTCCTGGTGCAAGCATAGTGCTTTGTTGATTGCATTCTGCATTTCTTTTTAATTATTTTTATATTTTCTTTTTAATTATTTTTATATCCCTTCTCTAGGATGTTGAATGGGGATCAGTGTCATTGGTTGATGCTGAGAAGCGCCTTCTAGCCAATGCCCTGCTGGACTTCTCAAATGAGCGGTTTGTTCTTATCTCTGAGAGCTGCATCCCTGTCTACAATTTCCCAACAGTCTACCAGTACCTCATTCATTCTGAATATAGTTTTGTTGATTCATATGACGAACCCTCTCGTTATGGGCGTGGCCGCTACAGCCGTAAAATGCTTCCTGATATAAAGCTCTATCAATGGAGGAAGGGATCTCAATGGTTTGAGATTCAACGAGCTCTAGCAATTTACATGGTCTCAGACACCAAATATTATTCTATCTTCAAAAAATATTGTAGGCCTGCCTGCTATCCTGATGAGCATTACATTCCAACTTTCCTGAATATGCATCATGGGTCACTCAATGCAAATCGCACAGTTACTTGGGTAGATTGGTCAATTGGGGGCCCGCATCCAGCAACTTACATGGGAGTTAATGTTACAGAGAGTTTTATACAATCTATTCGGAATAACAGGACACAATGTACTTATAATTCAGAGATGACATCTGTTTGTTATCTCTTTGCTCGAAAGTTTCATCCAAGTGCACTTGAGCCCTTGCTTAACCTCACTTCAACAGTAATGGAATTTTGACTTTCTTTTTTGTTTTCTGGGCAGCAGGACTGTATCACTTCGATAGTGATCCTAGACATTTGTGGGGCTGCTGTAACAGCTCTCCATTTTTTTTGGAGCAAATTGTACAGTTAGTTTTTCATAGGTCATTGAGATTCTTGATCGCATAGGAAATTGCTATTTTGTCAGACAAATTTTGAGAGTATTGGCAAAGATTTTGGAAGAGAAGCAGCAGGCAGAAAGCTAATTTGAATAGTTTCAGAAACCATTATTTGGGTTTTTAATTCTGTATTTGGTATGACAAAAATTTTGCAGATGCATTAGTTTCTGTTGCTTTCAAGATTGTACTGTTCTCACAAACTGTCAACAATCTTGTTATCAAAATCATTTTTTTAAAGCTCAGAGTAGAAATTAATTAACCTTTTTCTTTCACGTTGATATTTTTCTGTATGTTAATGTATTTGTCGGAAGGCAGGATTCCTGCATTAGCCAATAGAGCTCTCACAGGCCTTGGAGGACAAAACCCAAACGCAGAGATTCCTTTCCTGTTTTGATTCTCTTTAATAAATCGAACAAAAAGGCATAGTAGCTTCAATTGCCAGGCAATTTGCTTACAAGCATTCCCCTTCTTTATTCAAATCTAATACGAACTAAAATGCATTTTTTTTTAACAATAAAGAAGCAAAAGGAACCAGAAGAAGCTCCACTATGTAAAATCTAGTTACAAATGACTAAGTTTTGGTAGTGGTATCTGCTCCTGTGTCAGTAAGTTTGCTGAGATACCAAGATCCTTCTTGCTTTGAAGACATTATACACTTGATAGATCCTTACATCATGTTTAGCACTGATTTTCTTTTTCAAAAATCTCATATGCCTTTTGGCTGTTGGCCTTTTCTGTAAATATGGCTATATTTTGTGGGATCAATTCTGTATTTTGTTGTATAAGAAAAGATTTTGTAGATGCACTACTTTCTATTGCTTTCAAGATTATACTCTCTGCTAACCAATCCAGACAATTTGTTAAGCTGCTAAATCTTGTTATCTTTTGCCTCCATGTTACGAAGTTATTTCTACACATCCAAAGACAAAGGCTGTTGTTTTAGACTGTTGGAGAGACTTCTATACACTTTAGAAGGAAAAAAAAAAGTTGATTATACAATTGTGCCTTCTAGAAATTGAAAAAAAAAAATTGATTAAATCATGAATCTCATATCATGTTTAACATTCATATAAGCTGATAGAACATCTCAATACAAAGGAAGAGAATTTTATTCTTTACATTCTCAAGAATTGTATAGTTCCTCTATCAAGCAAATTACAATGAGAATCCACATACGAAACCAACTTTTGTATAAACTAACATGTGAAGTTCATCAGTTGCATGATAGATATCCGCATATTTACAATGAAAATTGCACCATCTAAGAGATAATATCTGGCAAAATACGTGCAAAGACAACTTTAGCATTCAAATTTGTGTATAAATGACAAGTATTAAGACAGTAAGAATACAAAAATAGTTTATTTATGTTATGGGACTCGTGCAAAACTTATGTCTAGTAGAGATGCTCTGAAGGCCTTCATCATGATCCTTAATACTACCTCATTACCATACTTCAGTGAATTGAGCCTACTCAAGATTATATTGCATAAATTAATGATAAAGCAATCTTTGCCCAACTAAAAAAAATGAGCTCAGAAGACAACAGTGTATCAATCAAATTACTTTATATGAAAGAGTCAAACTGCAGCCTGCCGGTGGCTGTCTTGCCATTCAAGAAGTTCTGGTGAATGTTCTTGTGCCATTTCAGAGGATCCACTTCGCTGCTGACTCACCATGGAATCAAACTACAACATACATGACAGAATAAAAGTCAGGAACTAATGGTAATCCAATAGGAATTAGGGTTAAGAAAAAAATAATGTCATTAGTGTCACAAAAATAAGAAGGAACAAAATGATCTTACCCTTGCAGAAATATACACTTTAAGGGCTGTCATTAAACCTAAAGAAAACGGAAAAATAGGGCAAACTAGAGATTTTTATGATGAATTATTTGGAAGGATACTGATATGTCAATTCATTAACATTCCAATATTCTTAAATCACCTAATACATCTACAGCCCAATGAACTTGACACCTCTTGTCAGTTCATATCCTCAATTTATAAACTAACCATTTAGATATCTCAACTCACTAAAACAAAGACTTATCAACAATATTTGAGGTGTCTAAATGGTATTTTTATAAGTTGAAACATAATTATTTAAACACCTAAACTAGTTGAAAAGATTATAATCATGTTTTTAGCAAGTTGAGGTGTCAAAATGATTAATTTGTAAGATGAGAGGTAAACTAGCAAAATGTGTCAGGTTAAAGGGCTTGCATATGTACTAAGCCCTTTCTAAATACTATATCAAATGCAAGAGTAACCCAGTTTCTTGTCAAATGATAGCCACTTGCACCAATTAGTTTTGATAGTACCCATAGTTTTTCCATAACAATATAGAATAAGATAGAATGAGTGATCATCAAAATCAAGTATAATCGACGGCAGTCATCTATATTATTAGACTAAGCATTTCGTATGATTTTTTTTTTTGTAATAAAAAAGCATAAAAAAAATCATAAAATTACATTAATACACTAAATATATAATCCAATATCTCTACTACAAAGACTAGTTCGGGAGTTGAACATATTAAAAAAAAAAAAGTGCTGCTAAAAATGGTATCATATGATTATTTTTGTGAAATCGTTGATTACAAGAACCACCAGTGCAAATCATTGAAATATAATGCAACGAACCAGGAGAAGAGAAAACGCTAAATGAAAAATAAAATGAAGAGAAAGAAAAAGAAAAAGATAGCTTTCATATTTGAGAAAGTATGACAATGTCAAACAAAGGCTCAACAACTGAACTTGAGAATATTCTCAAGTACTTAAATGCAATTGACATCTCAAGCAACAAATTTGAAGGTGACATTTTACAAGTTATTGGAAGTTTTGACAGCACTTCTCCTCCAATAATGATCTTGCTGGTGACACCCAGTAATGCTTGGAGACATGAATCTTTAACCTCCAAACAGGTTCTCAGGAGAAATACCATAACAGAAAGTCTCCTATAACCATCTCAGATGGTCTAAAATATCAGATGGAAATCAATTCAGTACCTTTTCAAACAACTCATTCAATGGGAATTCCAAACTTTGTGGAAAACCACTGTTAAGAAGGAATGTGGTGATCAGTCACCATCTTTAATGTCACAATAAAGATTAAGACTCAACTTCTTTATTTCAATTAAATTAGAAGATAATTGTGATCAGATACTCGTAAGCTACTTATGAGAGTAATTGAACACATTGTGACTCAGAGCCGAGGGGGCCAATTAGAGTAAATCAAAGAAAGAAGGGATATGTAGATAGAAGAGGATACAAGATTCCCGACTAATCTACAAACTATACCTAGTACCTCCAAAGCTTGAAGATATGTGTAAAAATAAAAAAAGGCATCAAAAGTAAAACACATGAAATACAACTCTTTCTAAATTTTTCTTGTAAATTCACAGACCAACTACTCTGAGGACACACCTTAATCCAATTATGATTATTGCCAGTCTAAGGATTTCATTAAAGAAATATGTATTGTCATGAATTTTGCTAGGCTCAAAAATTGTACCTGTCCTGACATTTTCTGAGATTCATGGGGCTGAATTCTAGTCATGGGTGCAGTTCCAGGCAGCTCCTCTCCTCCCATTTGAGAGGACCAAGAAGGCTGCCGTGGCCTTCCCACTTGAGAGGACCATGAAGCCTGCTGTCCTCCCATTTGAGAGGACCATGATGGATGCTGTCCTGTAGCATTATAGGATCCAGATGGCTGCTGACCTACTTGAGAAGACCATGATGGCTGCTGACCTACTTGAGACGACCATGATGGCTGCTGACCTGCAAGCTGATGAGGCCCTGATGACTGGTGTCCTGTAGGAGAGGTCCATGATGGTTGATGCCTAGCAGCATCATGGTATCCGTGCTGTCCTCCCATTTGAGAGGACCATGATGGATACTGCCCTGTAGCATTAGAGGATCCAGATGGCTGCTGACCTATGGGAGAAAATGATGGTTGTTGTCCTGCATGCTGATGAGGACCTGATGACTGATGTCCTGTGGGAGAGGACCAGGACGGATGCTGTCCTGCACCGTTATGTGATCCAAATGACTGCTGCCCTGTCATTTGAGGTGACACTGATTGCATTTGTCCTGCCATTTGCTGGTGACCAAATGGCTGCTGTCCTCCGATCTGATGTTGACCTGACAGTGGTTGTCCAGGAAAAGAAGATGAGTGCTCTCTTGCCATTTGAGGAGGTCTCCATGGCATTCGAGGTTGTCTTTGCACATGCGGAGGTCCTGAAGTGTTCCTCCACCTATTTTGATCCAAAACTTTCTCAATTTCTTGATGCTGCCCAACATTTGTAAAAGCCTCGGTCACAAATTCCTTTAGCGTAGGAGGAACGCCAACACCATATCTCATCATTTGTTCTAGTATATCCTTGGCCGTGTCCAGTGCACCTGCTTCACAAAGCCCTCTGACCACAACATCATACACAGAAGGGTCTGGTTTTGGATCCCTTTCTCCCATTTTTGTCAAAATTTGGGCACACTCCACAGCCTTGCCATTGTTAATCAACTCACTGAAAACCCTTATCCCATAACTCGCTACCACCCATAAATTTTCCTGCACCATCTTATTTAACAGCCTTAAAGCATCATCAATCCTCTCAACCTTCATATAAGCATCAATTAATGCCCTGTAACTTGTGACGTCAGGGGACAAGGACTTAGAACAAAGTTCTGTAAAGAACTGTTCTGCCTCAGACAACATTTCATTGTCACAAAACCTTCCAATAATGTTATTAAACCCAGCAACATCCATTTGAAACGGTTTTGACCCAGGCTTTGTTCCAACCTTCCTAAACATATTAACTGCATCGTCAAACTTCCCTTCCTCAAAACACTCATTCACCATAATATTAATAGTTTCTGAAGTCACAGCATGGTTATTTGGCGGAGTATGATTATCCAGCATAGCCTCAAACAAACCTAGAGCCGCCTCTTTTTGCCCATACCTGAGCAAAACCTCCAGAAGGGC
>CATIWK010267806.1:0-18580 GCA_949634005.1 Mallotus japonicus
CATGGCAATGGCAAGGAAAGGAAGTGGTTGGAAGAAGGGAAAAAAAATAAATTATAGTCTAGTTATGTGCTCCACAAAAGAAATTATGTTCTCTAATTACCTTGGTCCACTCTTGATTTCAACCTCGGATCCATATACAAAAAAAAAATAATAATATATCATATATTACTGCCTATTATCATCAAAATGCATGCTTAGTCAGATTATTAATCAATAATTAAGCTTCTTATCAAATGTTCAATTTTCTTTAAGTATACTTAAAGCTTCCAATGTTAATTAATGTTCAGCTTTCGAAGAATTGTTTAGTTATAGTGATTTGTTTTGCCCTTAGAATCTGCAAAGTTGCTACTCACTTCCACATGCATTTGCTTCCACTTGTAGAATAATGTGTGTGTAAACTGTAAAGGTTTTTAGCTATAAATAGATCATTGCATTCCACTTTTGGTTATATTTTCCTTTACCATTAATAGCTTTTTTTGATTAATTCTCTCTTTAATCTGTGATTATTCTCTTAATTACAGCATTAGTTCCTATGAGCTTTCCTCATTTAGAAACTCCATATCTATGTATCTAGCTAGATAGACTAATCCTTTGTATTTTTCACTTTTCACTTGGCCTAACAAGTGGGAAGAGATGCAAAAAAAATTCATGGGTCATCATCACTTTTGGTTACTCATGAAGTGATGAAGCTATTAAGCAGATAAAACTCCAAATAATATCTCTTTTTGGGCTAACACTTTTTAGAAGTTTGATTAATATCTTGCATGCAAATCATGGGGGATCTTGCAAGAGGAATGAGCCAAGGGAGAGTTTCATTTAAAACTCAGCAACTATTACCAGCTTACAAAGTGAGTCTAATAGCATAGTTACATGCATATTGATGGGTTCCATTTTGTTTATTTCTGCAGAATTTTTTATATTGGTAATGCTGGTTAATTGTTTTCTTTGGTTTCTGACGTTTTTTGTTAGAATTGGAACTCTGAGCAGAGGAGTTGGACAAGAGCAAATAAAGAAATATTGAGCAGGAGAAATAAAGAATGCAATCCTTCAGCTTGTTATGAATCTTTGGACATGCCTGTGCATACCATGGAGTTCTTGTGTCGTTCATGGAGCCCAACTGCCTCTAACTTCCTACACACATTCTCATCACCAAATGTGAGAAATGTAGCTACTACCGTTGCTCCTGTGTCAATACTAAAATGGGTGTTTTTTTTTTTTTTTTTTTTTTTTAAGAAATGGCAATTGTGTTGATGCTTATATTCTGTTAAAATCAGTACCACTAGTACAAGATGCATGTTTCTTGGTTTAGTCATAAATATTCTGTTTCTTCTAATGAAAATTCTTATGCCATTTTATAGAGCCAGAAGTTGGATGATGATGACAAGCATGGAGAGGAGAAGGTAGATCATGACAGTGATTTAGGGGTGGAGGAACGGATAGCCCCATTCCAAGTAGAACAAGCAAAAGCACTTGCCAGTTACAAAAGTTCAGCAAGCCAAGAAAATAACATTTGTGTACTGATCTCTCTCTCCTTGTTCTTATATGTGTTCCTGGTTGCCCCTCTTGTTAATTAGAATTTACCATATGCCAAAATGTTCATGGATATTAAGACTATTCTTGAGAACTCAATTACAAATATTAAGTATTTCTTTTGATGCTATGATCTCATTAAAAGAATATTTAAACATATGAAGTCTAATAGAGTAAAACACAAAGCTCATTTGCCAAATTGCAATTTAAATCTATATTAATTAATTGACGTGTGAAAGAATTATCCAATAACCACTTCTTTTTAAAAGTATTTCGAGGTGCAAAGTTTAAATTATGCTATTGTTAATTTTTATAAAATAAAATTTTATCTAATTTAAAAAGAGATAACTGCCTCTTATTATGTAATTTATCGATATTTAAATCATTTGAAATTTCTATCAATAAAAAAAAAAAAATTTGACTTGAACAACTAAAACATTTAAAGGTAATAAAGCTATTATGCCACAGATAAAATATATGTGATGTTGTAGGAGTGCATAGGAGACTCTCAACACTACAGAGCTTGCAGCTATATAAAAGACAAGCATGAACCTAACTTCTTCTCCTTCATCTTCTTTTTGGGTGTGATATGTTTCTACAGACAAGGACATTCTTGGTTGAACGATGCATTCCATCAATCACACAATGTAGCACATCACTTGATATTATTAGCAAGGTAATGTACAAAAAATATATATGTACTTTTCAAAAAAAAAAAAAAAAACAATATATATGTAGCTTCTAGTTGGCCAATTTATAATATACATGTCATTACTGAGCTTTTGTTGTTCTGCTAAAGCGCATCAAGGAGTGGTTAAGAAAAAAATCACTTACAGAGGTGTTCATGAAATGGAGAGGAGGAGGGAACAAGAAGAAGAAGAAAGAAGACGCTCGACTTCTCACAGCCAAAATACATGCTGCCCTTTCTGTGGCACAGCTAGCTGCAGCAATTGCAGGCTTTGCAGCCACCAACAGCATGGAAATATCAAATGATGTACACACTGAAGAGATGAAAATGAGCAATGTGGTTGCTTATGCTGCAGCATTGCTAGCCAGTGCATGTGCTGAAGCTGCAGAATCAGTAGGTGCAACCAAAGCACATGTTGCCTCTGCTGTCAACTCTGGTCTTGCTGCTCATAGCCCTGCTGACATGATCACTCTCACTGCTTCTGCTGCAACAAGTAATGTTCATCATATGTACTTGTACTCTGATTTATCACTGAAATCAGTTCTTTTTCACTGTAAAATAAGAAAAATTTAAGGTGTCCAAAACATGCACATCCTGACAGGTTTAAGAGGAGCTGAAACCCTTAAATCAAGAGAAATGTCTGGTCTGCAGCTCTCCAAGATCGAAAAGCATGTTAAATTAGCTGCAAAACTGTCAATAATCGACCCTTCTGGTACAATAGCATTTTAGAGTTCGAACTCCTTGCGGACATATTTATATATAAATATAACTTGCTATCTTACGCTTTCAAGCAGGACAAAAAGTACAAAGGTTGGTATCAATCCATGTGAAGCACAGACAACTGATGCTGATGCTTGAAAAGAAGTATTTAGGAGTCATAATCACATCCAAGGAATGTAAGATTTTATCTGCTTTCTTCAATTGCACTAAAAGAAATTTAAAAAAAAAAATTGAATCCTGATGGTCTGAACATTTCCAGATGCCATTCTGCAAGTGATAAGAGAAACGAAGGCTCAAGGGTACTATATCCTCAGCATAAAATGTAACAGTGGTTACATCAAGTTGTTGTTTGAAGAAAAAGAGCAGTCACTTGTGTGGATCTCCAGCATGTCTAGTCTCCTACAGATGTACAATTCTTGTCATGTCTAATGAGTAGTGAGCACTTATGTTAAAAACAAGTTCCAGCTTCCTAGCTACCAGGTTCTCCACACATCCATAAGAAAAGTGACTATTGAATTAAATGTATAATCAAAACTAATTTGCTTGTTGTGATAATCAAACCAGTTTTATTAATTCAAGGAGCATGTCCTTTCAGTCCTTGCATTGAATCAGGTGACAACTTTGTGAGACCAGTTGCTCAAGGTCCTCACATTTTTTGTCATTTGTTTTGCTGTGCTCCAGGGAGCACTTCACTGTTATCCAGATTAGATCTACCAATCATCTATTTTATTGGTTCCCACGCCCGCAAATATTCCACCCATATATTGTTTCATTGTTTCTTGCTGCTCCCAAACACATGACATTGTGCTGAATATATATATCCGTGGGTCCTACAATAGAAGTGCCTATTTCTCAATATATAAAAATTTAAGGTAATTTAAGCTCTCTTCTACTTGGACTTAAATGCAGTTTTTTTTTTCTTTTGTTAATAAAGAGATCATATAATCTAGATATTGATAAATTATACATCAAGATTCAAACCCTACCAGTAGAATTTGAGCCCTATACCCTAAAATACCCTTGAATAGAAGTGACCGCTTTCTCGTTATTTAAATATAAATTAATTTAATGGCTAACGTTAAAAAATATAGATTTAAAAGAAATTTTTATATTTTTGTTGTATTAGGTTGAGCCAATAAATAAATAATAAGCATGAATAGTTATAATAAAATAAGACATCACTTATTTATAGGCATAATACATCCGCAGACACTTGAACTATCACAAATTTATCACTTTGACACCTGAACTTTGATTTTTAAAAATTTAACACCTGAACTTGCTTATCACCCACATATAAACATTTGAACTATAACAAATTTATCATTTTGACACCTGAACTTTAAATTATTGTTAATTTAACACTTGGACTTGTTTATCACCTCACATATAAAACACCTCTTTGTATAGGCGGCAAGACGCGTGTCAAACATTTGACACAGCTGTGCCTGATTCGAGTCTGTCCAACGCTGTCTTTATGAAACTAGACACAGCCGTGTCACCTTTTGACACAGCTGTGCCCGATTGCAATATTTTTTTGTATCAGAGTGACACATCCATGTCATTTTTCTGACACAATTGTGTTAGACGCCAGACCAAAATTCCTTAATTTTCTAGGTTTCTAGGTGTCAAAGTGACAAATTTATGATAGTTCAGGTGTCAAAGTGACAAATTTGTGATAGTTCAGTGTCAAAATCAAAGTTCAGGTGTCAAAGTGACAAATTTGTGATAGTTCAAGTGTTTATATGTGGGTGATAAGCAAGTTCAGGTGTTAAATTGGCAAAAATCAAAGTTCAAGTGTCAAAGTGACAAATTTATGATAGTTCAGGTGTCTGCGGATGTATTATGCCTTTAAAAAATTAGGAAGTAAAAGAAATTGTAATCCATATTCTTGCATTTGAATGACTTTTATGATCAACAAAAAACATAATAACATAAATTTCTAAATTTATTAAAAACAATGTGATTTAAGAAGATTATAAATGATATGTGAAATAAAGAAAATAAGGCACATTTGATTACCATGAAAATGATAAATTTTTGTTTATTAAAGAAAATGCAAGATTCCATATTTAATAAAAATGAGAAATATTTATTCATAAAAATATGGAAATTGTAAAGAAATGAGTGCAAAGAAAGACTAATTTATTGAAGGAATCGATTACACGCATCGAAATATGAGCAGAAGCATGGTGTGAGTATGATACCAGTAAGGGTGGATTTCAAAAATCTTTCCTAGTGTATAACCCTTACATGAAGGCAAGAATTCCAAAATTATCAAGATCACAACACATTCAATTTACATAACCAATTACTTGCATGCTTAAATAGACAACACATAACATAGATTCATAATCAACAAAAGAATTTAGCATGGCACGAGACCTAAATCTAAGAGCTTAGTAACTCTTACAAACTCCTAATGTTGGTAGCACACTCGATAAGCTTTAGTGATCGATTGATGCAAAAGCTCATAGCTCCCCAAGTGTGAAGCCTCTAGCTTGAAACACACAAGCGGCACCGGAATGACTCCAAGCCTTGATGGACCTCTACCTGTAAGCTCTTCCTTGATGACCTGAAAGCTTGTTAGAGCTCCTTGCTTGACTTGGATGATGTAAGATTTATTGCCTCTAAAGGATGGCTGGATGTAGCCTTGATCTTGCACAAGGGATGATGATAATGGATTTATGATGAAACATAACTCTTGTATCTCTCATTCACACACTCACAGCACTTAGAAGAAAGATGAAGAAGAAGACTCAACTCTTGAGCACCCACTCTTTTTTTTTTCTCTTAGTGTTTGAATGTCTCTAAAAGTGAAGTTCTAGAGTAGAGAAACTCCACTAACTTGGTGTAAGAGACTAATTTTGCATGTGTAGAGATCCTTCACTAACTCAAGTTTGAGTGTAGGATAAGAAATCTCATGCATGTCCTTACTTTTTCACTTTTATTGTGAAATAAGCAACCTCATATATGTAGAGATTGTCCACTAATTAGAGGTGCATCCTTATGACACCTTGCCAAGGTGTCATTCATGCAATTACATGGCATGAAAATGTCATGCTTAGGTGGCCACCATGCAAGCATGATCATCACATAGTCATGCTTATGTGGCACCTCCTTTATCAAGTGGGCTTTGTACTTATTTAACTCTTAAATGAGCCCATCTCTATAACATCTATTAACTAATCTTATAGGCTTTATTTAACACTTAATGAAGGCCCATCTCAATTTCTCAATCATAAAGCCTTTGACCTTTGTATTCGTTCGCCAAATCTTGTTCAGTTCCATCCAAGCTCGATTTTGTCTGTATCTTCATGGAAGAAGAAGAAGCAATTCACTAGCCACTACATTTGTGGATCCCACCAAATCATTAAACCTGGCGACTGCTAGCTCTTTGATCATTGATTCACAGGCCACTAGATCGATGAAGAATCTCTCCAAAATCTGGTCTTTGATCATTGATTCACCGACCACTACACCCAGCATCCTACTCTATTTCTCAAACCTGGTGGCTCGGCTAAATACACTTAATTGTCTAAGCCCATGCATCATCCATTTAGCTACATAAACATGGCTCATCTCATGGCCTATATCTTGGTGGAAAATATCAATTTGGTCCTTAAATTTAAAATCATATATTAAATTAAGTCCAAATTAATATCTAGTAGTCCTAACCTTTGAATTTGATTTCAGGATATGCTAGATCCCCGTATAAGTGAAAATTCAATTCAATTAATTTAATTAATTAATTAAACACTTTAATTAATAATCAAATTAATAATTATCATTATCGATGCAACTCTTATGTGTGTGACTTATTAGGTTCAAGTCCAAATGGTAATGGAAATGAATAATATTAACTCTTAATATTATTAGAAACTCTTTCCAAGCTAAATGTGAAAATCTTAATTAATCACATTCAGTTTCCATAAGTCGTGAGTGACCCCCATCATAGATACCACGACTAGCCTATTGGAAATGAATGCTATTCGCAGATTCATAAGAACCATAGAACATAATTATTGTGCACCCAATGTCCCTTCATTACAAGATCTCAACATCAGCTGGAGTGGTGGTCTAGTCAAACTTTAATTGCCTCAATCATATCACCTCATCTTCAGTTCAATTCTCGATAAAACATGACTTCTACTATAAATTCATTTTAGAATCGAAACTCTTTTCGGGTAAGTCATGTTTAACCTGGCCAAAATCTTTTTCATTGGGAACAACTTAGATAGCATAGGATCTTATCCCGGTTCACTCCAGGTAATGAATTCCATCCTAGCCAATCACTCATTCCTACATATAACTGACTAGACCCACCACACACCATATACTCATACATGGCTAGCACATGTATATAAGTGGTGTCACCTCAGGTCAAAGGACCATATGCCCTATTATGTCCAAGATAGTGATTTTTGGCAAAAGTGAATTTCCGTGCAATCACTTATCTAACATCACTATTCGATCCACCCATCATATGAGTATCCACATGTCTATTCTGATATCTCATATCAAGTAGCATGAGACTCACTACCTCCCACTATCAATATTATATACCGATAAAGGAAAATAGATAGAGGTAATAGTATACAGATTAACACTACCCATATATTAATCTAACGACTATGAACATTTTATAACATATGTACTAAAAGAATTTGTCACTCATATTATCAACTCTTGATAATAAGCTCTTTTAATATGATGCTAAAGGGTAAATACTCAAATAAATAAACACTTTATTTAAATGAATATTTTATTGCTATAGAGATAAAAGTACAATGTCATTTATATTACAAGAAATGGTACTAAGGCACAACTATACTAACATATATTAACCATAAGTAATTAAAAGAAATTATTTTATTTTAACATCAATAGCAACAAAACAATTGGATTTATTTTTGGTATATGTTTGGTATATCTTTACTATATAATACCAAATTAGGCACAAACTAGGCATAAACAACAAAGGTAAGTTCAATATTATTGATCTTATGACAAAATAAAGCATAAATAATAATAAAAGAGGAACATAAAAGTATAAATACATAAAGAAAAAGAAGTAGAGATTGACAGTTTAGAATAAATAAAACTTAAGTAACACGGAAAAAAAGCTTAAGATATGATAGCAATTGATAAAATACAACAATATAAAGCATAGTAGGAGTTAGTAAGAGTTAGCAATTGAGATTGAGATCTTGAGATTGATAACAAGAGACATATATAAAATGCAATGCATGATGCTAATGCAAACACATGCTTACACAAGTATTAAATAAGTCCGGGGGTGCATACAAAGGATGACACATGATGTAAGTTAGGATTCATGCAATGTGATGAAATTTTGAGATTCATGCAAGTATGCAAGTGATGTAAGCTAGGGTGCATGCAAATATGCATCTAAAGGATCCAAAAATGAGCATAAACATGACAGTGATATACACCAAGCACGTGATATGGATAAAAGCACATGAATTCATGAAAATGTAATAATGCAAAGAATTAGGAGTAGAAGTAAAGAATTAGTATAGTAATTATAACATAGCTTAGGAAAGAGTAGAGAAAAGGTTAGTATAATCAAGTAAGTAACATTATATGACAAATTGATAAATTGACACTATAAACAATAAGAAACAAGACTCTAATTAGGCTAGGGACATCAAAGAGACATCAATTATATTAGAAACACAATTGACATACAAATTAAGATCAAAACATTAGAAGCCCTAAATTGACTTAATCTAAATATAAAATATGCAAATTGAGACTCATAAGACAATCAAAATACATAAACAAGGTACTTGAATCAAAGGTTATGACAACCAACACCAAGATATGCAAATTAGGACATATAAACCGATGACAACTTTATAAGACAACTAAATTAATTTTCATAATAAAAAATAATAAAAAAATGACTCACAAATGATAAAAACCTGAAATTAGAACATGAATTAAATAAATAATATTAATGTAAAAGCAATTAACAATCAAAACACTCTAAACTTCAATCAAGAAGAACATAAGCATAATACACACTAAACAAGACTTTAGATAAGTATTCACTCCAAAATAAATCATAAATCACATAGAAAATCAGTATAACATTTAATTACGAGTCACATAAATGCCAACAAATAAAATTACAATCATTAATCAAAAGCAAGAACAAGGTTCACACTTAAAAGCACTTTAAGAATAGTTTAAAGAAATAAAAAGAAAATTATTGTAAAATAATTTTAAAAAAAAGTTAAAATACTTCAATTCCATCATCCTAGGGTCTTAGGGAAGGTTAAAATTATGCTCAAACAAGTAGGAACCCTTATGAACCCTAAAAACCATCATCAGAGTCATTAGGGATGAACAACCAAAATAAAGGCCTGTCTAGCCAGATTTGAGGCCGCAATACTGGTCTCAGATGCCTTAATAACCAGATTTGGGGTATGAATAGCCGGTTGGCTGTTCATGAGCCAAAATGTAAAGATTGCCTATCAGTTTTCCAACTACCATAAGCTTGTCAGTCTATAGGTCCTGCAATAAACATTGATCAAGTAAGACTAAAGACTTGATTTGATTAGACTTTGCAAGATTGTTAACGGATAGAAGATTGAATCTAAAGGATGGCATATAGAAAGCTTGTTTAGCGATAAATGTGATGACAAATTTATATGACCAATGTGTTTGATAGTTTTTTTTTTGAATCATAGGAAAATAAACTAGCAATGACTCATTAATTGGCTTTAGGGTATCAAATAAATGTTTTTCTGCACACATGTGATTTGTGGCACCTACGTTAAAAATCCAAGTTCCAAGACTAACAAATCAATAGTACTTAATATTATGCTCAAAGCATTATTTGTTAATGATAAATTACCTACATAGTTATTAAAGTTAGAAAAATTCACATGATTACCTTATGAGAGCATCTTCTCTTTCATTAGCTTGATTAATTATTGTTGCTCCATACTCACTAAATCAACCTGTTCTCTATCTTCTCTTCACATTCTAATGGAGTTCCGACCATATTTACTGCATTTCTACTAATGTCTTCTTTTGCTGCCATTTAAGATCTTTGTACCAATCAGGATAACCATTTAACTTAAAACAGGTCTCTTTGATATGCCCCTTGACATTGCAATGTTCACAAAATCAATTTTCTTTATCCCTCTTATCATTCTTTCTCTAATTGCTATTTCTTACATTTTCTCTCTTGATAAATTGATTACTGTTTGTGATTTTACTATTAACGCATTAGTATCGATAATATCATTGAAACTCACATTCACTTCTCTTTATTTTTCTACCCTTAGAATCATTGAGTAAGCTTGATTTATAAATGGTATAAGATCCATAACTAAAATATGACTTCTCATATGATCATAGCGATCATCGAGTCCCATATGAAATTGAATGAGCTTGTTAAAAGAGTTTTGATCTGCGAGTACCTTAGTTGATCTATAAGAGCATGCTGCAATTGGCATGATGTAAAAAAGTTCATCCCAAAGCTTCTTGCTCCTTGTATTGTGCTTTGTAATATATTCATTGCCTTGTGTAATTGTTATGATCTCTCTATGGGTCTGGTGTATCAGTGGACCATTACTTTCACCAAATCTTTTGGTAATTCTTCCCACAATTCCTTAGCTAAAGCAATATGAAGAAATGCTTCAGCTATGTCCTTTGAAATTGAATTAATTATCCAAGAGGTTACGATGTAGTCCACTCTTGTCCATAACTCAAATTCTTTAATCCCTTCATCAGGTTTTTGTATTTGACCATCAATGAAACCTAACTTGAGTTTAGCTCCTATAGGAATCTTCATGGATTTGCTCCACGTCAAGTAATTTTCCCAATCGGTAGTATTGTAACTAATACCATTCTTGGATGATCTGAGCTATGGAGGAAGTATGGATTACCATTATAGTTGTAATTTACAACTCCTCTACTGCACTAGTTGTTGCTGCAGTATTATCAACTCTCTCCATTTATATAGAAAGAGTGGTCTTTCTTGATTGACCTGCTCTAATACCATGAATAAGTATTTGAAAGATGGAAAAAATTGTAACTATTATATTTTTCTCACTTAAAATTATAACAACTTGAGACTTTTTCAAGTTCAATTTCTTATGAGTAGGTTTGTCTTTGGGTTATGCGTAGATAGGACCCACTGTTATGATGTTTCTCCCTCATAGTAGTAGATTAATTTTTGGGTAAATTACGATTTGCTCCCTGTGTTTTGCCCTATTACACAACTTCATCCCCGACATTTCAAAAATAGATTTATTAGTCCCTATATTTTGATCCGTTAAACTTGTTAATCCTTCTGTGAGGGTTTTTTAACAGTCAATCCAAAAAAATAATGGTCAAATTAAAAAAATGAAAGGAAAAGTCATAAACACCCTTTATGAACCCATTATCATCTTCTTCTTTTTCTTCTGCTTCTGCCAACTACCCACCATCACCAGCTTCCTCAATTAACCCCTATACTCTCTAAACATTTTATGACTTTGTTGAAACTTGCAAGGCTACGAACAACTTCTTCTTATAATTCATTTCTTCTTCCTCGTCATCCACCTCTTGGCGCTGATAGATTCACTAGAAAGAGGTGATGTTTATCCAAGGAAAGCTCCGCCGCCGTGACCCCATTAAATTGCCTGAGCTCTATCAGAGATTATCCACCATTTCAGGGAATTACACAAAATCCACAATATCCTAATTACATAATTTTTTTGAACAAAATCATTTTCCATTTTATTACATGACTGAACATAAACTTTGCACATGAATTATACTTCATCAAAATTAGAAAATCAAAAAATAAAATGTTTGTACAATCAGTTGTTTCATTAATAAGGGAGTACATGTAATCCAGATTTATATGGTTTAAACTATAACTTAAAATAAAATAAAATACATAAACTAGCATCAACTGCCTAAAACTATGATCTTTGAAGCCTCCATGAGTAAGAAAAAAAATCCAGTAGATCAAGTTTGCATTTGGTTGGCCATCTTTGGCTTGCAAAGTACCTTTGGGCAATCCTCTGAATTTTCGTGGATCCATGTCTCCATAGATTGGTGAACTAGCAAGATTGCTTTATGCTTGAACCTGTGCCAAAAGTAAAAGCTGAAATTGACTTGCACCATGTAAGAGAGGCCTTTGAATTTGTGCACCCAAGCTCGTCGAAAAACAACTCACCAGGAAAATAGCAAGGAAGAAGATATTGAGGGAGGTTCTGCACTAATCCATAAATCAAGTTTCAATGCACATCATGAAATTTATTTAATCAAATGCACAAATTGGGTTGGATAGATGCAATTGAAATTGGGTTGCGGTTGATAGGAGGTAGGAGGGTAGCTGCGTGGGTTTTGGTGGCGTTGTTGGCATTAGTCACCTGCGGAATTGGGTGGGGAATGGAGGAACTGGTGGCAACGGGGTAGAATGGGGATGGGAGAGGGCGGTGGTGATTGGGCTGTATGTGGCGGTGGTGGCACTGCCTCCTTGGCTTGGCAAATTGCTCAACCAAAAGGCTCGCCGTTCTACTTCTATGGCTGCTGCTGCAACTAATTTTCAAGCAGTAGCAGTATTGAACAGCAGCAATAGCAGTAGCAATATCAATAAAATACCCTATTGCCAAAGACTCCAAAATTGAAAATTTTATGAGATGAGAATTTAGAATCATTACTCATCATTTAGTTCAAAATTCTACAATACCAACCTCAATCAACCCAAATTCTTGCAAGTTAGAAACTACCCTACTGCCAAAAGGCTCCAAAAGGAAGTAAATTTCAACCAAGAAAACACCAATTACACTTAAATCAACACTCTGAAAACGAAGCAGAAGACATCAAATGGTATGAAGAAACCCTCCGGTACAAGAAGCTATGGCGATGGCGGCGGAGGAGCATCCTTTAACCACAGCATGAAGATCCCAGTCATCATAAAAAAGCACATGTTTCTATTTAATAAGAAGAAATAAAGAAGAAAAAAAACTTTGTGATTGCTCACAGAGATCACTCTCAAGAAGAAAAGAAGGAGAAAAAAACCAAAACTTTGTGAATGTTTGCTCCTGCTACTTTTTTTTTTTCCGTTTCTTTCTTGATTTAGGGCTGAAGTAATAAATGGGCTATTTTAGTCTTTTCATAGCCACTTAACGTTTATTTAATGGTAATAGTACACAAAGGATTTCTTAATTTATTTCACCAAAATACAGGGACTAATAAATCTATTTTTGAAATGTCGGGGATGAAGTTGTGTAATAGGGCAAAACACAGGGGGCAAATCGTAATTTACCCATAATTTTTTTTCCTTTGCTAACATTGACAACTAAAAATTGTGATTGTATATAATATAAGTGACATTGTTAAAAAAAATTCTGTTATTACTTCAAATATCAGTTGTTAAGGAAGAAAGTAATTTTTTTTTAAATATACCCAACAACGAAAAAAATAAAATAATTCTTTTTATCTCTTTCACATGTGTGTGTATATATACCTCTTCACATTGTTTTAGTGTGAGGAATAGAAAAAGTTTCAAATTGGTATTTTTTTTTATCCATCAACATTTGGTGAAATTTATTTCATTATGATAAGTGTTTTCTAATGAGAGAGTTGTTTCCTATTGTGTAATTTACAGATATATATATATATATATGAGATGAACTGGAATATGTTGTTCTATAATTCTCCTTCATTTTAAAATTCGATTGATTTGGTCACGGGCATGTTAGATTTGTGATTACTATCTTTTGCTAATTTTTTTTTTCTAAAAAAAAAAGAAAAACAATATCAAAATCTATTCAAGATGGATGGCTGATTGATTTAATCATTCCTTAATATTTATTTTTTTTTTGCTTCAAATTGTGAGCTTCATAAAAAAAAACCAAAGAGAACACCAATGAGGCTGGGAATATAACTGAACAACAAAATAAAGGCCACTCCAACACAACAATCGTGGCCTAAAAGGGACTACTCTATAAGTAATCACTAAAAACAGAACAAAATAACACTATTAAGCCTGTCACCAACTATCCAGCTGTGGCATCCACTTGAGAAGCCATCTTGCAGACATTAGACTAACTCTTAACATTAATGTTTATGACTCCACAAACTAAACAAAATACAATCAAATTTCCTTTGCTTCTTCTTGGGGTGGATGGTATTCTTCTTCTTGGCCATATCACAGGATATGAACAATCCATTGGTTGCAATGACCATCTCGAACTAGCAAGTCCCACACTCTTCAGGGACTTAGAAGAAAACTTTTGTCGAACAGATGGTGGGCAAATCCAGTATAGAGTGTAAGAGACAACTGAAGAAGGTGTGCAGCAATAATAAATTGGAGGCCAATACCTATGAATATAGTGAGAAGAAAAATTCCTAGCAAGTGGATATTACCTCTTTACTAGATCCAAACCAAATAAAGACAGAAAAAGGGAGGAACCCTTACTGGAACACCAAATCACCATAAAGAAAACTTAAAATGGGATATTAACCCACACAAAATTGAGATCAAGCTTAAACTAACTTATTTATACTAAAGAAAAACACAGCAAAATAAAGAAATTTTTGGTTTTGGGTGGTTTTTGGCCAAAACCAGAAATACACCGAAGAAGATGAACAATACCACCTGCAGATGAATAGTAACCCTACAGAGAAAAGGCGTATAAGAAATTATTAAAATTTACATTGCTTAATATTTTATTGATAAGCAAAAGACATGCATATTAATTTATTAACGTTTAAGTAGACAAATAACTCAGTTCCAAAAAAAAAGGTAGACAAACAACTTTATTTTGTTCTCTGATTATCACTATACAAATTAAAGTAGTAATATTAGTTAAAGATATAAAAACAAGTGGTTGCCATTAGGAGCATTGCACATAGGTTTTTGGTGACTCCATTGGGGAAAACTAATTCAAAGGGTATGAATGAAAGATTGTTTCTTATTATGCATAACTTATTTACTCACCTTCACAATAACATAATTGCATTTCACTACACTCACCACGTGCACCCTTGCTCCCTAGACCCTCGATGATACAGAATGACATTGCCACAATGGTTCCACTCGAGTCACGGGGCAACGAGATCAGTATTATCACCTTTAGCCTTTACTCGATCAAGGAAAGTTGTAGGGCTTAACATGATGCGGCCCGGCTACCAAGTCCAAAATTGGGTATAGTTTTTCTCGAGTAGGTATAAGAATGCTAGACTCACTGACCGAAGTCTGTAACCCTATTCATATATGGGGGCATTCTTGCTAGAGGAAACCTTAGCCGTAAGTGTGACTCAGCCCATGTAAATAAACTAGTAGAAACATCCCCTAGGGTCCCACCTAGCTCTTACATGTTAACCTTATCTTGATGCTGTCCTTTTGACATGACATCTACAAATAACATGACATCTCTAATTTTTATCACCAATTGCTGTCATTATGTCAGTTTTCATGGACTACCCACGCTTAGACCTACGTGACCCTTCTTTACCTTGTGTAAGCCCGATGCACAAGGAATGACAAAAATCACACGCCATGGTTTGGATAGCCTGTAAGAACTGACAAATAATGACATCCTTTGATGATGGAACCTACGGGAAGTCATCCATTTGTCCTTATTTGATCGGATGGATGAATCAAGGATTTAGCTAGATTGTGGATGTTCATGTTGAAAGAACTGAATTGTAAACTACCGAATGAAACCCTCATGTTCCTTGGTAAATATACCAAATGTCAATAAGGGGGACACGAACTTGGATCCCTTTTTCAGACTATAGTTCCTGTGCTCGCGGGCACACATAGACTATGGACACCACTTGTGACCCAAAGATTGGGCCTCTCATTGACATTGTATGTTTACCTCGAGTACATTAGGGTATTGCCCCATAGTTTATCTTCCAAGTCTGATCAACAAGAACCAAAATAGCCTAGTTTGAAATTGGAGTCATGGTCCCCCGATGGCTATGACTTGAAAACCCACCTAGGATAGAAATGCTTGCCACGTGGAGCGATAAGGTTGGAAGGAGCGACTGCTTGTGTTTGGTTTATTCATTTTGTAGGTGTTTTCTTATGTTAACCCTATTTGTTAGTTTTGTTTCATATTCTTCCTTTTTTTCCATGCATATATACATACATGTAGGGGGCATTCTATCATCAACTAACCCATGATTTCATTACAGCCATTATGCATCATCATATTAGCGAAATTATAACTATCACATCATGCATACATGTTGACCCATTTTTTTTGTAGAATTCATTATGTCATGCACACATGCATCATCTCTTTCCTATCTTGACATGTACACCTATGCAGAAACATAATCCTATAATGAATTCCAATATTGAATACTTTTTGGACACTAGTGATGATGATTTGGACGCAAGTTCCTCTTGATGAGATAAAGGGGGAATGAGGGAGAAATTTTGAAAACTAATTAATGATGGCACTCTGGTTGAGGCATCCAAAGTTCAGTAGGGCATCACCAAAGACTTGCTCTGTACCCTCGACAAGGCTGACTGGAAAAGCTTGGAACCACCCTATGGGATGCTGTGCCTTAAGACATTTCAAGACATCCACATCAACTTCCAGTTTCTGAAGATAACAGTGAAATTTTGGGATCTATACGAGCATGTCTTCCGCTTCAATGGCTTTGAACTTTGCCCTTTGCATATAGAATTTAGTGCCATAGTGAGAAGGACCCCCACTAAGACCAATGAAGCTGTGTTTACTAATCGAACTGTGGAATACCCGAGGTTAGGTCTAGCATTTTTTAACTTGAGCCCGTATAAGCTGGATGAACTAGTTACACTAGATAAGCGATTGATCCCTCTTCAACTCCTGAATGCTTGTGGTAAGAAAAAACTCGGTAGTCTACTTTGGACATGCATCTTCTCGTGCTACCTCTTCTTGCAATACTTCACTACATCCCATAATGAGTTAGGGGACTACAGAGTACTACAAGTTGTTGAGGGCATTGAATGCGGGATGACTCCCTTCCCCCTGATCCTAGCTGAGACTCTTCATAGCTTGGATGAGATAAGGACTGAAAGGTGCTCTCACTTTAGTGGGAGCCCATTACTACTACAAATTTGGCTCCAAGAGAAGCTTAGCATCCTAAAAAAACCTACTAAATATTGGTTAAAGTACCAGCCCAAGCACCACTAAGAGAGGTCCCTCAATAAGGTTACAGGACACTCTGCTCACATCTCATCTGACAAATGGTTTGAATGGATGTGCACCATACTAGAGAGTCAAATAACTTGGACATGTCCTTAGTGAAGGCTAGAGTACGTGACTATGGGAATGTACATGAATTATGTAATAATCTCTAGGTTCAGATCATGCACTCACTACTATCCAACATTAGTGGCTAGACAGTTTGGAGTAAAGCAACGCATACCATCAGTAAGGGGCGATATCCTTCAATGATTCATTGACTATTTCTGGACCACCTAGCATAGGAGGATCACCCACCACTTTGATAACAACGAATAGGATGACATGACAAATGATGAATACAAGTAATGGGTAGCCGTCAGATTGGATCACTTGCTTTCATCAGAAATTAGCTCCCTTATGCTTAATGTATTTTCTTTTGTGTTTGTTAGTCTGTCCCTTTTCTGTTTGGATCCTTTGATGTACCGAACTCTAAGTTTAATGCAATGAAATCTAATTTTACTTACTTGTGTGATGTGTTTTATAATAATAATGAGCATTTCATTAAACCTTACATAAGCATTTTTGATATTCATTCCATTAACACTGAATCATTTAACATGGGCACGGATGAAAATTCATATATACATTATCAAAAACCTAATAAACTCCATATATACATATACTTTGAAAATTCAATAATTCACAATATAATTTCTAAAAATTAAACTAACTTAGAAAATAAATAATAACTAATTTAGTTATCAATTAAACTAATAAACATCAATTAAAAATCAATTTACACAATAATTTTAAAAATCAAAGTTTCATTAATATAACCTAAATACTTAAAATAAATTCAACAAAATATAAAATCTACATAAACACAAAGCATTAAACTACTTAAAACACATTTCTAACTTAGATCTAACATAGATCACAAAAAAAAAAAAAAAATACACAACTAACCTAGGATTAAACTACAAGAATAGAAGACTAGATGAAGAAATTACCTAGGATTAGACACAAGTAGATGAAGCTCAAGGATTGAGCTTCAAACCGAGCTCGAAATGGCCAACAATGGCGCCATCAAGCTGCTGTCCCGTTGCCCAGAAAATGACCAAAATACAGCAAGGAGAAAAGGGGCTGCTGCTGCTCGCATGGGGAGGGAGAGGAGGAGAAGGTGGTGGCGGAAAGGTGGCTGACCGGACTGACTGAAGAAGAAGAAAAAGAAGAGGAGAGAATCGAGAGAGAGAGACAGAGAGAAGGAAATGAGTGTATATATTTTAAACAAATAATAATAATAATTACTTTAAATCTCCTCCACACAATTATAAGTATATATATTCATATATATATAATACACATACACACTAAACACACACACACATATATATATACTAGAAAAATAAAAATAATTTAAATGTACAACTCAATATCTTTAAAATATAAATTAAATCTTTAACATAAGTCATCTAAT
>CATIWK010267885.1:0-11431 GCA_949634005.1 Mallotus japonicus
AATATATAATAGTTTAAGGCACTACTATTTTGGTATGAAATATATGCATTTAGATTTAATATATTTTATAATAAAAATAAAAATTTATATTTATTATATTAATTGAATATTTTATAATAAAAATAAAAATTTATATTTATTATAAGCTAAAAAATATGTACTATATATATTTCATAACAAAATAGTAGTGCATTAAATTACTATTCGAGTCGGTTTACGAGTTAACACTATATAATAAATTTGAAATGATTTTTATTGAATTGAATATTAATTTAAATTAAACATTTCATTTTATTTAAAAATTAAATTATAATTATAATTGAATATTTTATAATAAAAATTTATATTTATTATATGCTGAAAAATATATACTATATATTTCATATCAAAATAGCAGTGCATTATATTACTATTCGAGCCGGTTTACTAGTTAACAATATATATAATAAATTTTAAATGATTTTTATTGAATTGAATATTAATTTAAATTAAACATTTCATTTTATTTAAAATTTAAACTATAAATATTATAATTGAATATTTTATAATAAAAATAAAAATTTATATTTATTATATGCTAAAAAATATATACAATATATTTCATATCAAAATAGCTGTGCATTATACTAATATTCGAGCCGGTTTACGAGTTAACAATATATAATAATTTTAAAATGATTTTCATTGAACTGAATATTAATTTAAATTATGAACATTTAATTTTATTTAAAAATCGAGACATACATTAAAAACACAAAATTTCACTTAAAAACAATAAAGTTTGAAATTTTATCATCATAAAACAAAAACAATTAAACAAAAAAAAAATCAATTAAAAAATCAGAAATTTTCGTTCATGGTACCCAAATTTTAGTCTTGGTCCCACTACAGTATCTCACTTCTAGTGATGGTAACATTATACTGACGTGTCAGGCTTGCAGATGCCACGTCAGCACTATGTGACATGTGTCACCATGTCAGATGCCATGTGGGTGCCACGTGGTCATCTTTGGCCGAAAATCGGGATTAGACACTTTATTGGTAATAAAACGAATGGTTAGGGAGTCTTGTGTTACATTTTAAAGGTTAGGTATTTTTGTGGTATGAAGTCCAAAACTGGGTGCTGTGAGTGTAATTTATCCCAAGAATAAAGGATTTGGGGAATTCAATTTTAGCATATTATTTTTCTTTTCTTTATCTATTATAAATGGAAGGTGAAGAAATTTGAATTAAATTTTTTAAAATTATACTGTGATAGTTTGATCATTATATCAAATAATTGACGTATAATTTTTTTAGTTATTAAATTTTAAAAACTATATTTAATAAAATAAAATGTTTTCATTAACTAATTTTTTCATTTTCATATACAAAATCAATAATCACGTATTTAACCAAAATTATTCAAAATAATTTTTTTTTCCCGAACAACGGCCTTACAATAATTTGAAGAGGGGAGAACACAACTTTTGAGAATGCGGGGTCTCGAATCGAAGACCCTGCAATACCTATGGATGTGCTTGACAGGACCGGATCAAATGAATTTGGGGTCTGAGGCAAGATTTTGGAGAAGTCAAGTAAAATATATATATATATATAATGGTTCACTGAAAGAAAAAATCTCTATTATATGTAGGGCCTAATCAATTTGTTTGAGGCCTAATTTGTTTCCAAATAAATCCCTGAAAAATCTGTATCGAAATTTAAAAAAAAAAATCAATTTTTTTGGGGCCTAATCAGTTTATATATATATATGGGACCTAATTTTTTGTTGGGGGCCTGAAACAGCTGCCTCATCTACCTCAAGGCAGAACCAGCCCTGGTGCTTGACCAACAGAGCCAAACTGCGCAAGCATTCAAAATAAGTTGGAGTCTTCATTTTAGAATATTTTAGCTCATCATGCCGTAAATATAATAAAAATTAGAGAAAATTTCATCACATGTCCCAATCAAAGCCCATTATTTCGTTTATGGCTGGCCACTTTTCTTCTTTCACTTTTGTTTTCTTTGGTTTCATTTATAGTCTGTTTTTGGTCCATTTTTGAAACTCTTTGCATGACTTCAGCGTTTGCCCTTTTTTTCTTTCTCTTATTTTTTTTTTGTGTAATTCTTTTTTACTTAATTATTATTCTTTGTTATATTCTAAATAACAAAAAAATTACCCATAGTTTTTAATAATTAATGACAGTAAGAGCAAGAAAATAAACAAAAATAAACAACTGCAACAAATAGCAACAAAAATCAACAACTGCAATTTTTTGTTGCTTTTGTTGATTTTATTATTTCAGTTGTTGCTTTTCAATTATTTTTGTTGTTTGTCTTTGTTTATATTTGTTAAAAATAAAAAATAACAATAAAAATTATGAGATATATAAAAAAAATATTATTTTTATCATTAATACTAATAAAAGTAAAAATTTTATTTGTGGCCTTAATTTTGTCATTAATAATGAAAAAATAATTTAAAAATAATGAAAATAAACAACAATCAACAACTGACACTCAACAAAAATCAACAACAATCCTCATGCTGTATTTTGTTGATTTAGTTTTTTTTTTTATTGTTTCAATTTGTTGATTTTTGTATTTTTTTCAACTTTTTTTTGTTGATGTTACAAATACAGCATAAGGATTGTAAACTTGTTATATATTGATGATCAATAAGTATCAAATGATTTTTTTTTTAAAAAAAGAAGTTGTTAGACATTTTAATAAACAAATTAAAGTAAAAAAAAATAAAATCCTTATTATTTAAGAATATAAAAGGAGAACATTTTGTTTATTTATTGTTGTTACAACAGTTGAAGATATTTATTGTTTGGTTTAATAACAATTGAAGATGTTTAGTTCACAATTATTCATTTGAAAAAAAATGTCTTACAAGAAAAAAATATTGAGTAAAAAAAATGTTGAGAATAAAATGAAGACATTACCTTAAAAAAAATGTTGAGTAGAAAAAAGTTGAGAAAAAAAAATGAAGACATTAGAAAAAAAAATGTTGAGAAAAAAAGAAGATAAATATAGTACTATAAAAATAAAAAAAATATTTATCAAAAAAATATTGAAAAAAAAATGAAGACAGTAGAAAAAATTTTAGAAAAAAATGTTGAGCAAAAAAATATAGAGAAAAAAATAGATAAAAACAGTAAAAAAATATTGAGTAAACAAATATTAAGAAAAAATAAATGAAAACGATATAAAGTAAAAAAATTATTAAAAAAAGAAAATAAATAAAATATTGAAAAAAAAGTATAAAGTAAAAAAAGTTGAAAAAATCAGTAAAAAGAAAAAAAATACTAAAAAAATATAATCATAATAAAAAAGGGAGTGAGCTACATTTGAAAAAAAAAAATTTTAAAAAAAATTTTTAAAAATTTTTTAGGTTAAAATATTTTTTAATTTTTTTTTATATTTATGTAAACATCCCTAAAAGTTAAAGAGTTTTGTTGGATTCGGGACGTCTATTATCGGGTTCTGGCGCTCTTGTTTTTATTTGAGTTGGTCCTGCTGCCATTCATGGGAGCTTTGACCTATTCGACAACTTTACTAAGACTTTTTCTTTTTTCTTTTTCGCAAGGAAGAAAATGACACTTAGCCCTAAAAATTGTGTTTTTTTTCCCCTTGCATATATCTTTCATTTGTTACCGAGTACAAATTAAAGGAGTAATTTGGTAAATTGCGGTTCAGGTTTTGACTTAGAGCAGCTTCGTAAAAGGAATCTGACCAGTGACTACGCACGCAGAAATCAAACCTTGAGATAAATAAAAAGACACTTTTATCACTGCTTACGAGAGAAGAAGCCAAAAGAATAAAACGAGAGAGGAGAGTGAGATCATGCGAGTCCCACCCACTAGTCTGTCCTTTTTCTTTTCACTCATTACAAGTCTTTTAACCCACGCCTGTCCCAAAGAGGGAGTGTATTGATATTTCCCATACATTAACAATGCTGCTATGATGATCCAAAAAAAAATTTAATTATAATACTCTCTTTTTCTCTACCTTCATTAAACTACTAATGGTCGTACCTTAAACCCTTTTAAACATTAATTCCTTTTTCTTTTTTTTTAGATTGAATAAAAGTACACACAACTCACAAAATGTCGCCATCCAATGGCGAATCTGATATGCGTGGAGACAGAAGAGATTGGATGGTCAGTCTTGTGTTTTTTGCCAATCTAATACACAGCATAGATCCTTGAGAAGCCAGGTTGCTTCTTCTTATTTATGTTAAAATTCGATTTCACGGGTCCATTGTGTTGATTTGCATCGGATTACCATTTCGCCTTGTTTGACTACGAATCGTAAGCTATGCATGACCAGCTCTAGGCTGAGCCTGAGGGGTTTCAATCCAAGCCTGGTTTTTGGATCCAGACAGCAAGCCTGAAAAGGATTATACTCTAATATTAGCCCCTCTTCCGAAAAGAGCAAAGGAAATGTATTAATAAGAGCTTAGGCAATCAGCCCTAACTAGGAGTGTAATCGAACCGAGTCTAGTCGATACATTGTCAAGTTCGAACTCGACTCGAACTTGATCGAACTCTTTTTTGAAGCTCGAGCTCGACTCGATTAAATAATTTTTAAACTCGAGCTAAACTCGGCTTGCTTCGATTAATTAAATAAAATTTTTAAATTTTTAAAATTGTATATTTTAACATATTCAAACTCGACTCGGTTAGCAAAGACATATTTATAATTATATTAAAATAAATGGTAAAATAGTAAATATATCAAACTCAATAGGCTCGACTCGATAGTCTACTCGAGTAGCTCAAACTCGACAATAATCGAGTTGATTTCAAATTTTTTTCCGAATCGATCCCGAGTAACTCAAGAATTGGCTTGATTTAGTTACACCCCTAGCCCTAACACAAACAAACCAGCAGCTACGGCTAACGAGATAATTGATTTGTTACTCTCAAGTAATTCTAGCTTAGAGCGACAAATGCGGCGTACTCGTATGAGATGGATCTTACAATGGGCGATAGATCCACTAACGAGAACATAGGTCTACATTAATCTATAAGGTAAATACAGCAAATTCAGCTTTATCTGAAAACAGAATCATTTTTTTTTTCCTTTTTGTACACGTTTAAGCGCCTGCTATATACTCACCTACGCATACCATAAAATTCACAGAGGAAATGAAGTTACAGTTGAACTAGAATGACCAATGATTCTGCCATATCTGCAGAAAAAAACAATACTGGAGAAACGCTATAAAACAAGACAAATGCAAAATAGGTTCTCAATCTAAGTCATGTGGACTACATGCCAAGGTCAAATTCATATTTTATTCAGCAGTTGCACTACAGAGGTTTTGCCCCACCATTCTCTTGCACACTGTTGACCGGAGTTGAGGAGCCACTCCTCTTGCTAGATTGCCCAGTAAATGTCCTGCCCACAAACTTCCCTGCTTTGCTCAGCCCGCTACCAACAGCTCCAAGCCCGCTTCCCACAATGCCAACTCCAGCACCAACCCCAGTTCCCACAAGCCCAACTCCAGCACCAATACCAGTACCCACCATCCCAACACCTGAACCCACCAGCCCCACAGCTCCATCAAGGGCATCCATTGTGCTCCCTATAACTCCTGCTTCTTTGAGCTTCTTTCTTTCTTCTATAATCCTCTTCTCTTCCTCTAGAGCAGCCAATTGCTCCTCCTTGTTGAATTCATGGTACAATACCTGCAATTCAAACCCAAATGTGTAACTAAACATGCATACATGAGAGATGGAGGAACCAAGGAGGGAGCTAAGATTCGAAAAGAAGACAACATGACAAGGACCAATCTATACTGCCATCATTCACTAGTGATACAGAAGACATCAAAACAATGGGATTCATAGGTTGAGAAGACTAAATATATTGTATTAAAAAGTATCATCAAGTGAAAAGCCGAGTCATGGCACCTCAAGGCAAAGAACAATCCAAAAAAATTATGCTAGTCGTCTACCTTAATTGTAAGAGTTCCTCTGTCCTTTTTATCCTTGATCTTCAACATATCAAGCGCTGGTAGCAGTCTTAGTTCATGTTCTTTCAACTTTTCTGCTTCTAGCTCAATCAAAGGCAATTTTGTTATCCCCAACCTCTTGTCTTGCCCAATATCCTTGTCGAAAACCTATAGGAAAAATTTCATCACAATTACTGCAAAAAGAATAATGATAAGCCTACAATTTATTGCACAAAAATCTATTACATGTTCTATAATCAAATGGAGCCCTCACGTGGACTTGTCTCATCACATCAACATAACAAATATATATAGCTTCTGTTAGAAAACAAAGAAAGGGATGAAAGAGGAAAGCATACCTCAAGGATAAGGGACTGTGTCTCCTTGTCTTCAGCAATCAGATTGAATGTCTGATCCCAAATGGGATTGAGGTTGTTCTCAACAACAGTAGATTTAAGCTTGAACATTGGCCGAATGTATAGAACCACATAAGGATCAGATTTCCCAATCATTTCCATGTTCTTCAATTCATTTGCCTTCACCACTGTCACCGTAAGCTTCCCTTGTGGTTTAAGCTCTAGTTCACTGTATAACGTCCCCCATCCCACCATCCAACCAAGCAGGGAAAAATTAGCATTTATGTAGCAAACAGAGATAGTACTAGCATAAAGTTGATCAAGTGAAACATTTTTTATATGTTAAAACATATAAAGTGAAACAAGGTATTATCAAAATCTTTGAGTATGAACATGCTGAATTATGAATCAATCAATACAATGAAATGAAGTGGACAAGGTAACATGGGATTTTACCTAGAGATTTCAAACCCCGTTCATTTTTGGGTAGCAATGTAACGTAACATGACTAAATAATTTGTGAATTGAATAAAAAATCACATGGCTCACCGTTACCTTATATCAACAGGTATACCACCAATTGGAACAACAATCCTGTGGGGCCACTGAAGCATATCTGTGACAATTGAGTGCACAGTATCCTACCAAATTCGATGTAAGCAGAACAATGAGAAAGAAAAACACCTCAAAAAAGACATTTGGACAAGAAATGTGTTCTGATACCAAAAAGAGAACTCACATCAATCATATCTGATAGTCCAGGGATGGCTGTTAAGCTTCCACCAACAGCTTTCAGAACATAATCGATTTTAGGCTTTGGCTGATTAATGTTTCAGGCATTGGTCATTTCCAGAACAAGTGCAACTAATAACAGAGTCCATAATAGCAATAGAAATTTTCAATACATACCTCAGAAAGTAGAGCTACAACAACAGCCGAAATGCATGGTATCTCATCCGCAAGTTGGAAGATAACACGAATAACAGTATAAACTTCTAGGTCTTTCAACTGTAGCACATTGCACAGTTAAAGCATTGAAATAATCCCCATTTAAAATTTGAGTCAGTGAAGAGAAATCGAAATAATTTAGCTATTCGTCAAAATCAAATATTTACAAACCTGAATGGGTATAGAAGCAACCATTGCAGCTTCGACCCCTAAAATGATACTTGGATCACCACCCCATCGAAAATCAATATCCATAATGAGCTGACCTTTCTTGAGACTCTGAACACGAATACCTGAATGAACGTACATGAAAAGATAATGCAATTCAATATTAAAATCACAAATGTGCCAAAAAAAAATAACAATGTTCTGGTGAATCTACATTCATTTCTTTTTTTCCCCTCTAAGCATGCATGTATGACTCAAGTGCAACATATGTGTATGAAGATGAATGTCAGCATTTGGCCCCTAGTTACTTTACAATTGAATGCTATCAAAATCAGGGAAAGATGCCAAGCTAACCAATAGATATGCCAAAGATATAAGTACATATCAATAAAGACAAGTTGGGGCAATGTGAAAAAGAAAGTTGTGCAACAACAAAGGATATCGTGTCATACCTTCAATCTTGGGTGGCACAGTTCCAAGAGAAAATTTGTTAAACTTTAGTGAAGTAATCCCTGGAGGCCGATAGTCTTCCAATAGTGGTTCAACAGATTCTTTAATAACCATTGTAGCTGCCTGTGTACAAACACATCCAACAACCTTAGCTTAATATTTATGAAAACAAACAATTCTTATGGACCCACTAGAGATCCTTTTTTTAATCTTCAAAAGGCATCTCATGAAACTTTGCTTAGTTGCATCTAATTCCATTTAATTGCAGACTAAATTAAAAAGAAAAGCAGAAAACTTGCCTCTGCCACAAATGGCCATAACTTGCTCAATAGCTTGTTCATCCATTTCACCTGCAAGATGCAACCAAAAGTATAACATGACAAAACCAATGATGATTACAATAAATAAAACTTCATCACAAAAAAAGATCTAAGTGCTAAAAAATAATCCAACACAACATCTAATGGAGAATATAACATCTTCAGAATTTGTCAAACATAAAATAAGCATTCAAAATTATTCAAATTTAAACTAAAATCAAGTCTCATAGAAAATTAAGTGCAGCAAATTGAAGCGGAGGTATAAATTAGATACAACAGAATAACTGGTAATATTCAATTTCAAATCTCAATATAGAGAAGGCATACATTAAAACCAAAAAAAAGAAAAAAACACTCATAGTATTTGGACAGCCAACCATATGCTATTAAAAAGTTTAGTCTAAAAATGAGAAAACAAGACATTACTATGATAATTTAGCTAAATCAAGATATTAACAAATGACCAAGACATGTTGTTCAAAAGAAAAAAAAAAAAACAAATGACCAAAACATAAATGAAGGATTGCTATGGATTTCCATAAGAACTAGAAGATTAATACTTGAGTAATTTGCAAACCTGCTCAAAAACAGGAAAAGATATCCATTCAGGAAAATTATCACCGCATATTTTCTTCAAATCATCTCTATTAAGAGACCCAAGAAGTTTTATATCAACTGCCTGCAGTATAAAAGGAAGGTAAGACAGTAAAATATATTCGTCCAAACAGCTAAAGCGCATTGCAATAGTTCAGAAAAACAGAAATGAGGACAAAACAATTCTGAAACTGCAACTTCTAAAACTGTAAATCTAACATCCTAATCAACATTTCTACGATTAGTAGGCATCTGCTGCAATCATGAGCCAGCCATGATGATGGATGTACGGAACAGATCTCAGTAACTATTCAATATTTTGTTAAATTAGTGACTAAGAGTACACTACCTTTACAATTTTCACTCAGCAGTCAGCAATGAAATGTGCTTGTCAAGGTTGCAAAAATGTTTCATAATTCATAATTCTAGCAATATTTTGTTTGTATAATTAACACCGTTCGTCTTCAAAAACAAATTCCAATCCTACTAAAAAGCCTCTCCGTCGTCTAATGCAGAAGCTAATTATATGAAATCTTCACGCAAAGAAAGAGAGAAAGTCTCTTCGCAAACAAACATTCAAATTCATCCAAGAAAAATACAAAGAGACACACCTTGGCAATTCGCTTGGTGCTTCGGTACCTCATCATATGCTGCCATCCTGCCATAACCGCGATCCCGAAGACAATACCCATAAAGATCCCAGAAATCAAGCCCATTTTCGACGGAAATCGAAATAGAATTCTTCTGAAAAATCAGAAAAGAAAAAATTCAATTCATCAGAAAAAATAAAACAAAAATTCCAAACAATTATAAACAAGAAACAAACATAGAACTTACAGTGATGTACAAGAAGATGACGAAGAAGGAATGTGTATAAGCAAACAAAAACAGAGATAAAAAGACGGAGAGAGAAAGCAATTAAGAATTAGGGATCAGATTCAGTTAAAAAGATAGGAATTATTATTATTACTAGTACTATTTAATCATTTATTTCACTCTTCTGTATTAACTATGGAGAGAGTATAGGTGTGCTTGCTGGGTGTAAAAATAAAAATAAAAAGTCTCTATCTATGGAGCTGTTTGTGGTGGTGGATGACTGGATGCGGCTATTTGCTCCACAAGATTTTAGAAAAAGGAAGATGAAAAAGCATTGAAAAATCAAAATCAAAGGCCGAGTAGGCCAGACGCATAGACCATTTCTCTCCCTCTCTCTGCATTCAATCCAAAAATCTCTTCGCATTCAATTTCATTGGTTTTTTTTTTAATTGCACCGATCTGTCTGTCCGTTTTTTTATTTATTATTAATTTTTTTAGAAAATATCACAAAAATTTTTTTGGAAAATTTAGAAAATATCAAATTATGCCATCCGTTATTGGATTTATCGTTACTTTTCCTTTGGATTTTCTAGTTTGGCTTGGGCTCCTTGCTCCTGTTCGGATTTTAGCTGTTTCTATTCTCGATTTGGACATGTAACGCTCCTGCCTTCTCTTGCTTTTTTTCATTTTTTTTAATATAAAAAAAAATTATTGCCTACACCGGATATATTATAATCAATGGTAAGATTTATAAAAAAAAAAAATATATCTCATTTTCAATGGGCAAACATAAATCATTTGAGAGTATGAAAAATATCACAGTACCCATCTAAAAGGCAAAAAATAACAAAGAATAGACTTACAATCAAATATATTAGACCGCATTATTATATTTAATAATTAAATTTATAATGAAAACTCTCACGACCATGCATATTCGGCTCCTTAATGCTCTATGTGCGCTCTAAAAGAGATAGTTTAGCAACAAGTGTGCTTGGCTCATGTCCAGTACCATGAGTATTCGGTCTCACAGCACCTTACGCGTGCTTAAAGAGGTAGTCTAGCATCAAGCGTGCTCAGCTTGTGTACAGTGCCCTGTGCGCTCAACCCCTTAGCATTCTACATATGCTCAACAATTTGCCAGCACTACAAGTGCTCAGTTCGACACAACAGAGAAAGATAAAAGTAGCGATCAACCATTTTGGACCAATTCGTACATAAAATATATATATATATATTTTTTTTGAGAATGGAAGTGGAGGAAGGATCAGCACCCTCAACCTCTAAATGGGAAAATCAATTATAAAGAAAATCTATTTCTTTTTTAATTAGAAAAACCAATTTTAAAAAACAATGAAATAAGTCATAATCTAACTAGATTTTAGCTACGTATCTCTATATAAACTCTTATGGTATCATATTTATGGATTCAATAGTCATTTTATACTATTAATTACACTAATATATATTCTCGTATCCTTCATTGATTTAAATATCGGAGTATTTGTTGAGAAAACCCACCAAATTACCTAATTTTTCTCATTCGTGCAAGTTCCACAACTAACATCAATCTCGAAATTATCATATATAAATATATTTATATTTTTATTGGTTATATACAAAATATTTAGTATATGTGTGATGAATTTTATAGTATTATAATAAGCAAAATTTTTCTTATATCTCACAAATATAGCAGCAGATGCAGCTTTCTGCTCATCACCATACTACTCTGCTCCATACTTCTCTGCTCATCAACATACCACACGCTACCATCATCATCATCATTTCGTCCCATCATCATCAGACTTAATCAAATGGCATAAGTT
>CATIWK010268055.1:0-10596 GCA_949634005.1 Mallotus japonicus
AGCTTGATGCAGCTCACAATCAACAATAAAATTAAGTTCAAATGATCAAGCTCACAACCAAATATTGGTTGAGATATGCTTTTATAACTCAACAGAAGACGACAGCGTCTTCAATTTTGAATTCTGAGTAATAAAAGGATGAAATTAAAAAAAAATAAAAGTCGAGGGACTCAATTCTTCAAATTAAATGATTAGGGACCAACCGTGGAAAACTCGTATAGTAAAGGGACCAAATAATAGGTTTTGCCTTAATTAAATCATTACTACAAAATTTTTGAAACATCGCTTATAGCTCATCTTGCTCTCAGAATTTTTCTTAATCCTTATCTTCAATCTTTGCTGCAAAGTGACCATGGCAGACGCTGTCCTCAGTTTCGTAGTGGAGCAAACTCTGGCCAGGATGCTCACACTTGTGACCGATGAAATCAAGCTTTTATGGGGTCTTGGTGATGAACTTGATCACCTCAGAGGCTCACTCGATGAGGTTCGTGACATGCTCCAAGTTGCTGAAGAACAACAGGTGACGCTCAAGAGTGTGAACCAATGGCTGAATCAACTGAAAGATGCAGCTTATGACGCTGAAGATGCTCTTGATAAGTTAATCTATGAAGATCTTCGTAGAAAGGTGGAGAACCAGAACCAATCAGGAGGGAAGGTAAGCAGAATTAATCCATTCCCAAAAGTCAGTCGTTTAGCTAAAAAGCCTGCTTTCCGTATAAAAATTGCCCACAAAGTTAAGAAAGTGAATGAGTTGTTGGATAAGATTAAGAGTGCCACTAGTTTTGGGCTTCAAGTCATCATTAGAGACCGAATAATGCCACAAATTCACTTGAACCGAGTGACTGACTCGGTACCTGAAATTCCTATTGTTGGGAGGGATGTTGATGCCTCTAAAGTTGTGAGCTTGTTAACAAGCTCTTGTGATCAACAAGTTCTCACCATTGTTCCAATAGTGGGTATGGGTGGGCTTGGAAAAACAACATTAGCTCAATTGGTGTGTGAAAGAGCAATAGGAAAACATTTTGATAAAAAAATCTGGGTCTGTGTTTCTCATAATTTTGATGACCAAAAAATTCTAGGAGAAATGCTGCAAGCTCTGAATGGAAACAAGGGTGGGTTAACAAACAAAGAAGCAATTCTTGATCAACTTCAACAAGAGCTAGAGAGTAAAAAATTTCTTCTTGTTCTTGATGATATGTGGGAGGATGTTTCTATGTGGTGGGGTGGTTTAAAGAGCCGTCTGTTAAAAATTTGCAGCAACAACGGAAATGCCATTATTGTCACTACTCGTAATGATGAAGTGGCATCTCTAGTTGAGTCTTTTCCGGGGTATAGACATGATTTGAATATTTTGTCTGATGATGAATGTTGGTCCATTATTGAGGAAAGAGTGCATGCAAATAATGGAGGAACATCAATCCCTTCAGACTTGGTGCCTATTGGAAAGGAGATTGCCACAAAATGTAGAGGGGTGCCGCTAGCTGCAAAAGTTTTAGGCGGGACAATGGGGTTTAATAGGGAAAAGCTATCATGGCTATTAATTAAAGAAAATAGTGTTTTAAATGCATCGCATGCTAAAGATAATATAGAGGCTATTCTAAAACTAAGTTTTGATCACTTGCCTTCTTGTTTGAAACCATGTTTTGCATACTGTTCAATTTTTCCAAAAGATTCTTTAATTGAAAAGGATCAGTTAATTCAGCTTTGGATGGCTGAAGGTTTTCTTGAGCCATGTAATGGGGATGTGGGCAATAAGTATTTTAATGTCTTACTTTCTAACTCATTTTTTCAAGATGTGAAAAGGGATATATTAGGTAGAGTTGTACAGTTCAAGATGCACGATCTTGTGCACGATCTTGCATTGTCTCTTTCAAAGTCTGAAATATTAACTTCGGAGAACTATTCACCGGGAGCCAACTTGTTTTGCATTCGGCGTTTTAATTTAGACAGTCAAGATATAATAAATTTGATGGTGGCTTTAAAAGGTGGTGCTAGGAGGTTGCGTTCTGTGTTCCTATTTAAGGAAATTGTCTTTGATGAGTCGTGGAAGTTGAAAAACTTGCGGACTCTAAACTTGAAAGGTGCTGCAATTGAAGTGTTGCCATCTTCAATCGGTGAATGGAAAGGCTTGAGATATCTTGATGTCTCTGAGACTAAGCTGAAAGTGTTGTCTGAGTCAATCACCAAACTTTACAGTCTGCAAACATTGAGATTCCTTGAGTGCTGGTCACTTAAGGAGCTTCCTAGGAAGAAAATGAAGAATTTGGTGAGCTTGAAGCATATGGAATTTTCTATGGACGAGCAGATGCCGAGCGGTTTGGGGAGGTTAACAAGTCTTGAAAGGTTGCCAATGTTTGTTGTGGGTAGTGATGGGGGAGGTAGCATTGAAGAATTAGAGTGCTTGAATGAGCTGAGAGGGGAGTTGAGCATAAAGAAGCTTGAGATGGTTAGAAATAAGAATGAAGCCAAGAAAGCAAATCTAACCGAAAAAAAGAGAATAACAGCCCTGCAATTCGTTTGGAGTGAAAGTCCCAGCAGTAGCAATAAGAATGTTGCAGTGTTGGAAGGGCTCCAGCCTCACCCAAACATAGAGAGCATAAAGATTGAATGTTACTATGGTGAAAGATTTCCAGCATGGATGATGCAACTTCCAAGTTTGGTGGAGCTGAAATTGGACAGATGCACAAACTGCGAACGAATTCCAAGCTGTCTAGGAATTCTTCCAAATCTTAAAAATCTTCAAATATATGAAATGAACAGAGTGAAATGCATAGGAAATGAGTTTTACGGCATCATGGGGAGTAATAGCACATGGAAGCTATTTCCTAAATTAAAAAGTCTGTCATTAAGATGGATGGAGAAATTAGTTGAATGGAGGGCACCACAAGTAATTGATAGCAGCAGTAGAATTGAAGAATTATTTCCATGTCTTGAAGAATTGAACATTTCATCATGTTCTGGTTTGAAAAAAATCCCAATAAGTGAGAGTTCATCACTGGTCAAACTGGAAATTATGGAATGTAATAAACTAAGTTATATATTTGATAATCTCGACTCCTCATTCCCTTGTCTAAAAAGTTTGAGCATAAGTAGATGTTCAGGTTTAACAAGTATTCCAATAAGGGCACTGCAGTCCTTGGAGGAATTGGTCGTAAGATATTGTCATGGGCTGAAATCTATCCCGGATGAGTTAGCATATTGTGCTCTTACTTCATTGGAGATAACATATTGTTCAGGTTTGAGTTATTTTCCAAAGGAGATCTTGGGCAGCCTCATCCGATTGAAGAGATTATCAGTTGGCGGGTTCTCAGAAAAGTTGAATGATTTCTCTTATCTGAATTCAATTCATAATCTCAATAATTCTCTTCAAGAATTACAGATATTGGGGGATTACCGAACCAAGTCTCTTCTGCCAAATCAACTTCAACACCTCACCTTACTCAAGTCTTTGGAGATTGTTGACTTCAATGGAATGGAAGCTTTGCCTGAGTGGTTGAGGAATTTTTTTTCTCTTCAATCTCTTAAGATTTTCTATTGTCGCAATCTGAAGAATCTACCAACAGCAACAGCAATGAAATGCCTCTCCAAATTAACACATCTCAGGATTTCTGATTGTTCCGATGATCTTATGAAAAGTTTAACCCGACAAAATGGCTCTCGGTGGAACAAGATTTCTCATATTCCTAATATCATATTGGATTAGGAATCAGAATATTATATTAATATCAGGTAAAAATTCAGTTCTCATATATGTTTCCAGTATCAAATTCTTTCTACTGAATTCATTCGTTCTTGAAATTAATACTCTCCAGCACCAATGGCTCTGCTTTTCTCTTGAATTATGCTGTCAAATTTGCCTTATCGTCCACCAACTGGGATGCATCTGTATTGCCTGACTTGAGATTGCTGAGGACTGACGGGTAAAGTCCCATCTTCTGAAGTCAACACTTTCTGATGAAGTGTTAACATAGTCTTTTTGCATATATTTATCCTTGCAAATTTTCAGTGAAGTGTTAAATGACATATATATGGTGCAGGGAAATGCATCAACTCTGGAAGGTTCAATCTTTTTTTGTGAGTTCTGGCACTCTGCTTTCACATGTAAGTGCATCATCCTACTATATTTTAAAAAATCATTTAAAATTTTTTAATGCAGTATTACAATCTGCTGGCTCTACCTTCACTATAAGGCTTCATGTTTGTATAGTGATTCTGATGAAGATATCCTTGAATTGATATTAGCTAACTACTATCAATCTGTGTCACTTATTCTGCAGGATGGCTAAAATGAAACCATATCACATAGGAACGGATGTTTGTTGTTGTGTTTTCACCATGCAAAACTATCACACAAATCACAGCATGGCGTTGCCGTCCAATTTTGAGTTCGAGAAGTAACACTGAAAAACATTAGTGTTATGTCCGCTCCTAATTGAGCTTTGATTGAACGACCAATTTTTCTAATTTTACCAACCTCCGGAGCTTAAACTCAATTTTCAATTTAAACCATGTATTAGTACTTGTCAAAAGTAGCACAGAAGTGGCATCAAATAGTATGTCGCAGTTCATTCCAGCTTTTGGAGGGTCATCCTATAATCAAGTTCAATGTTTTGATGTTTGATGTCTGGTTGCATTGGAGCTATTGGAGGTCTTTCTACAATCAACTTAAATGCTTTGATGTTTGATGTCTGGTTTATTTTATAAGGATGTGAAAGTTTTGTACATTTGATGAAATTACAGTGTCACACTCTCTGGACTCTGCATTTGAATCTCTTAATGTGAATCATTGATTCTAAATTGTGCTTCAGGTCATGCCAATTTGATAAATGAAAAGAAAAAGAATATGATTCTGCATCTTGCTATGTTTTTTTACTACAGCGGAATATATATCATCTCTTCATGTACCTTTGGTGCACAAAATTACAGGCGCTTAAAACTACGGATAGGAGAAGGGACAAAAAATCCTCATGACACATGTTTCTTGTCATGCTATGTGTGTTGGTTGATATGGCAACTGTACTTGTTACAGCAGCCAGAATTATGGTTACTGGTGCAATAATCCTGTCCTTTGTTGTTGATATCCTGTGAACATCCCTGTCATTCATAAACAAAATCTTTCGAGTTACAGCCAAACAATAAATGCAATAATTTCTGAATTCTGACAGGAGTAATGCTCCAGTACATTTATGGCGCCTGGGAAAATAAAAGCAAGACAATACGGTAGAGGTTGATCCGACGAATTGAAAAAAGTAGCATATTTTTGGAATGGCGATTGCTATAAGGTAAGTGAAAAGCAATAAGATGAGGGTAAGGGACACAAATCTTGGAGTGTCTTTTGCCAAAATAAGCTTCTTAGAGAAGAGAAATTCATCAATGTTTGCCCTTAAAGAGAAGTTCAAGAGAGGAAAAACCGGGATAAGGTGAAGGGCATAGCTTTCTCGTTCTTTCTGCTTTGAGCTTGAACTATTCTTTAGATACTTCTTGAATTGGCCTAAATCTCTTAGGTCTTCACCGTATCAAAAATTAAAGTCCTAATATAATTTTGTTTTAACTTAATATAAGATATTGAGATAATGATATTTCGTAATCGTTGCCTTAAAAAAGTGGAAATCTTGATTAATTCTTTATTCGAAATTTCGAATTACTGGTTTAAGAGCATTTTTTGTAACATTTAATTTCGTAATATTTGGTTTGATTGTTTCCTAAAGCTAGAAAGACTGAGGAGCAAACTGGTTGAGCCCTATGCTTATAGGTGGGATAGGACTCGTTCTTCTAATGATATATATATATATAATTTGTCAGGTTTGTCCTTTCCAGATTGTGAAAATTTGATTATGAATATAAAGCTTGAATTGGGTATTTTAATTTATGCTGCTCTCATTCATCTAAAGACTGTTTCTTTCTTTATTTCTTCACTCTTTAGACAAAAAGATGGAGACTAAGCTTCTCCTGTTCTTTCCTTAATAGTCTTCTCTTTCTTGAGCTCTCTTCAGCTAAGATGCCAGGTACACTCTTCCATTTTATACATGTGTTTCATTTGATGTTCTTATATATGTTTTTATGCATGTTTGCAATTTGCTTTTTTGGTGTGTGAGGTTCAAAAGTGGAAACTTTTTCTTTTGATCTTGTATAATTCTTAAAGGTTCAGGATGTTTTATGGATGTAGATGGAAAAACTAATTAAAAGGTGATATAAAATCTTTTGGTCTATGATGGTTTGTGGGTTCTCCCTCCCTACATGAGTTTCTTTTTACGTCTTTCTAGCATTGACAAGTACCTGTTGCTTCTTCTCTATAGTTTATAAGAAATGTAGCACCTGCTAGAACATGAAATGTGAATTATGATTCATTTTCTTGAATGGGGCATGCTGTAGCCAAATTTGTATTCGAAATCATGCTTCTTGCTATAGTTTCCAGTTTCCACACAAGAATATTATGATTGAGAATTGAAAATTCAGCTTTAATTATAAATAATGATACGAACATTTTGAACAGGTTTTGTGAGTTTGAATTGCGGAGGTGCAGAAAATTTCGCTCATGAACTTGGACTAGAAGCATATCTGATTTGTGGAGAGCGGTTTCTTGTGAAGTCAAGGTCTTGGGACAGAACCCAGATTTACATATAAGTTTTATCGTGTGACAGAATCTACGAAGCATCTTCTAAGGATCCGGACGAAGGAGGACACAACGATGAAAAGTTTTCGATCCATGACCATTGGTGCATACATCTAGTTGAAATTTTTTTGTTTTCCCTCCGAACTTTTTAGTTGACTTTATTAATAGCCTATGGAGAAACATAACAAGAAATTGTTTATCATTTCACCAAGAGAGTACAATTACTCTATGGCCAAATTAATGTATAGTTTCACTTGTGTACTTTACTCAATTAATCTCTATCACTCAACTTTTATTATATTCAATTCAATATTTGAACTTTTATTTTAAATCTATCTAATCCCACTAATATATAAAATCGAAGTATTTTATAAATTAATGTTAATATGGGCAAGTAATCAACTAGTCTTCAGTTTCACCTTGCTAAGGTGTTACAATGACATTCGTCCAAGTCAGCGACGGAGTGAGGTCTACAAATTGCCAGGTCATTTGTTACTTGCAAAAACATTGAATTATTATTTATTAACATGTTCACACACTTAATTGTAACAAAATAAAAGTTGGGATACTCAATTGTAAAATTTTGAAAAGTTAGGACACCAAAATAGTTATTTATCCCATTAGCTTAAAAGTTAAAATGGACGACATAAAAAAAAATGGTGTAAATTTTCCACCTCAAACAAAATAAGCTTAGCCTTTTCCACCTCAAACAATTGGACAAAGATCTTTCTCTACAGCTATAAATTTTCACCTTTTCTACCATTTTTGAGACACAGGTCCAAGACGGTAAGAACCAAATGTAAAAATGGCAGCATTGGCATCTTCCACAATTTGATCATGAATCCCTACAACTGAGTGTGAGTGTGAGCTGCTTCACCCCAATCCTTCACAATCAGAAATAACAAAGAAAGTTGTTACAAAAACCTATAAGCTAGTAAAGTCATCAAACAGACAGATGCAACTCTAAATACCACAAGAACAAAAAACTGAAGGCAAATATAATTGAGAACTTTTTTCTAATGAGAAAGAAAGCATAATTTGTTGAGTTCAAGTTGGTAAGATTCTTATATTGTTAAATGTTAATCATATGTTGTAAGATTGAATACTTCACAAGTACCCATGTCACATAACATATACAGATTGGTAATTTTGAAAACATACCTGTCTGAAAATTTGGACAACAACAAAATCAAACAAACGCAATCCACAAAATTCTGTCAACTTTGACAACATAGGACTAATACTGAAATTTTTAAAAAGTCTCTCATTAAGAGGGATGGAGAGTTTAGTTGAATGGAGGGCACCACAGGTAGTTGATAGCAACAGTAGAGTTGAAGAATTACAGGAATTGAAGATAAGTCACTGTCATGGGCTGATATCTATTCTGGATGAGTTAGCATGTTGTGCTCTTACTTCATTGCAAGTAACACATTGTTCAAGTTTGAGTTATTTTGCAAAGGAGATCATAGGCAGCCTCACCAAATTAAAGAGATTAGAAGTTGGTCGTTACTCATAAAAGTTGAATGATTTGTCTTATTTGAATTCAATCCATAATCTCAATAATTCTCTTCAAGAATTACTGATATGGGGGGATTTTGGAATCAACTCTCTGCCAGATCAATTTCAACACCTCACTTCCCTCAAGTATTTGAAGATTATTGGATTTCCGGACATGGAAGATTTACCAGAGTCGTTTGGGAACCTTTCTTCTCTTCAATTCCTTTATATTACTGGTTGTATCTATCTCAAGCATCTACCAACAGCAACAACAATGAAACGCCTCTCCAAATTAACACATCTCTGGATTTATCGTTCTTCCATTGATCTTAATGAAAGGTTAAACAATCGGAGAGGCTCTCAGTGCGATAAGATTTCTCATATTCCCAATATCAAATTGTATTATAAATTATATATCAGGTAAAAATAATCCTCATGTATATTTCCAATATCAAATTCTATCAATCCAAATTCATTCTTTATTTGTTATTGTTATTTAATTTATATAATCACATCAATCTCAAATGGAAGATTATTTAAGAAAAGATAGGATAATTAGATTATAATTGATTGAGTTTTGTTCTTTTTTTTTTTCAAGTCTATGTATATATTTACTTGTTTTCTTTTCTCTAATTAATTAGGTACGAGTCGAGACCCTGAGCAGAACCCTTCATCATTAAAAACAAAAATTTCTCTTGCACCAATGGCTCTGCTTCTCTCTTGAATTCTGCTATCACATTTACCTTATCATCCACCAACTGGGATGCAACTGAATTGGCTGACTAGAGATTGCTGAGGGGTAAAACTCTGTTTTCTAAGATCAACACTTTGTGATGAACAATATCAGAGTCTTTTTACATTTATTGATCTTTGAGATTTTGCAGTGAAGTGTTCGATGACATATAGTGCAGGGAAATGCATCAACTCTGGAAGGTTCAATCTTTTTGTTGAGTTCTAGCACTCGGCTTTCACATGTAAATGCATCATCCTACTAGAAAAAGTTTTTAATGCAGCATTACAATATGTTAGGGAGAGGTCAGATTTTCTTCACAAGAAATAGGCAGCAGCTTGGAACTTCAAGACAAGGAAAGCGTTGCAAGACTGTCCTCTCAGAGAAAATGATGTAACTATGCAATCAGAGACTTCCTGAGTTAGGATTTTTTATGCCATGAAGTCAAATACTTTCCACCCTTTCATTTATACACTACTAGCAACCAATATGAAAATGTAAAACAACAAACGAGTTAGTTCATACAGAAATGATTCTGATGAAGATACCTTTTCTTCAAGGATGCAATAATCATGAATTGATATCAGCTAACAATGATCAATCTGTGTCACTTATTCTGCAGGATGGCTAAAATGAATCAAATCACACCGAAATGCTGTTTGTTGATGTACTTTCACCAAACAAACAATCACACAAATCACAGCATGTCGGTGCCATCCAATTTTATCAGCGCTGCTTGGGGTTCTGTTCGCTCCTAATTGAGCATTGATTGAATGCCATTGTTATGATTTTACCAACTCAATTTTCAATTTAAACCAACTTGTCAAAAGTAGCACAGAAGTGGCATTGACTGTCAGTCTGTCGCAGTTCATTCGAGCCTGTGAGGGTCTTTCTGTAATCAACTCCAACGGTTTAATGTTTGATCTTTGATGTGGAGTATTTTGGTTTCGTACATTTGATGAAACTACAATGTCACACTGTCTGTACTAAGCAATTTGTATCTGTTAGTGTGAAACCAGTTAATGTTATCTATACCAGACATGTCTTTTCATGTAAAACATCTGAGTGAGGTTGAGTATTTTATCTCTCCCTATGCTGGTCCAAGAATTTGCTTTTAAAGTTTGATTTTGAATAAGAATTCGCTTGATGCTAGATTAGCCATGAAAGTTTCAATTGCAAAGCTCTTTCTAATCTAGCGTGAAAAATTCTGCAGATTTCTTTCTGCTTTGGGCTTGGACTATTCTTTAGATATTTCTTGCATCGGCCTACTTATATTCTAAGGGCAACTCCAACCCAACACTAAAATAGGGGAAAATTTGAGTTTATTGGCTCCAACCCATACTCAATTCTCTACCTATTTTAGTGTTGATGAACATGCCAAACCTAAATATAAGTTTGGCATGTTCATCAACACTAAAATAGGTTTGTACTTTTTTTTTAATTTGAAATTTTTAATTTAGTCCAATTTCTAATTGTATAGAAATAATATTTTTAATAATTTAATCCAAAATATTTATTTTATTTAAAATATTTTCTTAATATATATATATATATAAAACAAACAAATATAATATATTCTAAAAAATTATACATTAAATTTAAATAATTTTACATCAAAAACTAAATTCATTGCAAATAACATTTTTATTTAAACATTAAAATTACATTACATTAAACTGAATAATACAAACATTAGAACAAAACAAACTCTAGAAAATTATTAATTTAATTAAGTATTGTATATGGCGTTGTATAA
>CATIWK010268158.1:0-11158 GCA_949634005.1 Mallotus japonicus
AAACAACCTAAATTAAAACAAAATTATGGAAAGCATAAATCAAACAAAGGGAAAAAGAAAGCATGACCTTTCTTTCATCGGCAGGGGATCTGGGTTTTTTTTTTTAAAGCAAAAATGCCAGGATTGCATGATGGAAAAGGAGGAGACACCGGCTGGAAATCAAGCAAAATCATAAGCACTGCAAGGAAAATCAATTGAATCAGAAAGGTGCATGGCGCGATTTGAGAAACGGAAAAGGAGGCGAAAGGGAATGGGAGCGAGAGAGGCGGCAGCGGCGGCGGCGGATAGGAATAGAGCAATGAGTTGTTGAAGAGTGCTAGGGTTGGGCATAAATCAATGGAGGGGAAGTTGACAAAAAAAGGCATGATGAACGACACTATTTCAAGCGCATTAAGGGCATTAGTGTCAATTCGTAAGACGACATCGTTTTTTCCAAGGGCTACTCGAAGCATTGTTTGGGGCGAGCGGAGCAAATAAAAGCAAAAGGGGTTGCAAGCGGTGGCATAATTGCAATTATATGCAAAATTAGAGGGTCATATTTACACTGTACGTAGAACAGTGAAATTGGCAACCCACCTTTATATATATTAATAGATATTATACATATTCAAGTATAACATTGCAATGCACTTTAACAAATACAAAACAAATGAAAAGGGTGTGGAATTCACATAATTAAATTGGAATAATTTGATATGCATATGTTCAAGTGAATTATAAGTAATGTATGCAAATTTTAACAAAATGCTTATGGTTAGCGTCAATGATGTTACACTGCATGAATTATAATATATGTTCTATTGGTGCAGTTTTGATCTAGTGCCCAAACATCTTACTAACATCAATAGCTAGTGGCCAAACATCTTACTAGCATTGACAGGCATTTGAATTTGTGTCCCAAATCCCAACCCTTCCCCATCCCCCTCAATTTGTACTTACCAAAAAAATTTATAATTTTTTTTTTGAGAAAAAAAAATTATAATGTTAAGTTCTCCCTTTCCCTCTTTTTCCTTCATTTGGTTTACCGTTACTGCATAGCTAAGAAGCACGGGCACTTCAAATAGGGTGAAGTGTCCGTGTCGAACACATTTCGGACACGGACACTCTCGCAACACGACCCGACACGTGTCCGACACGGCTGGACACATGTCCTATTATCTTTTTTTTTTTTAACACGGGAAGGACACGGCTGGGACACATTTAGGATACGATGGGACACTTTTTTAGGACCTTTTTTGTTCTATTTTTTTGCATTTTTAGCTCCATTTTTTGTATAAATCATGTATATTTACAACTTTTTATGTTTGTTTTATATATGACAATGATAAATAATTAATTAAATGATTATAGTAAGTGTTTAAATTTCATAAAATTTCTATTTTATCACACTAATTTCATTTTTTTAACAAATCATCTTTATATAATAGAAAATAATACACATTTTATGTAAAATATATATATATATAAAACATATCTCACCCGTATCATATCTTTAAATTTTAAAAATTATCATATCACCATATTCATGTCGTATAGTATCCGTGTCCGTGTTTCTTAGCTGCATAGTTAATTCCTTTACTTTTGGGACTTGGATGTAATTTTAGCATCATATTATCAGTATGGTGTGTCAGTTGCTCGGTTACATCCGTTAATCAACAGTTAATCACCAGTGAGACGGAGACCCGCCCGCCCAAACTTTCAATTCGAATTTCTCTCAATCGTCATTTCGAATCAAGTAACTAGCAAAAAAAAAAAAGTTCTGTGCTCGAAGAAAACCATTTTCATGGAAGGAGAAGGAAGCTCAGGGACAGAATGCACAGAAATCGTTACGAACTCAGAGTCTCTCGACAATTCAATGATCTTCCACGTCATCAAGAACATTTTAGGCTTCGTCCTCTACATGCACCAGCAAATCCCTTCGTAACTTCCTTTCTCCGCATCAAAATTAGGTTTGGTTTTTGTTCTGCGTTTAGCTAACATTCGCTTGATTCTTGTTCTTTTTTTTATGCGCAGCGTTTTGCAAGATATTAGTCTCGAATTCGATAGCTTAAAAGAGGAGTACCATGAGATGGCTCTTGCAAAAACTGAATCCGCAGCGGCGGCGGCGTCTTCTATTACTAGAAAACATATTAGCAGAATGAGAGAGGTTAGGATTGGCATTAAGAGATTTGAGAAATTGATGGATACAATTCGTGGAATTGAAAGTGCATTACGGATTTTAATCAGTGAAATTCCTGGTCTTGAGAGTTTTATTTTGATTCTTGGAGCTAGTCCAATACGACCACAGCAAGTTTACCAGTTGAGCTTTTCGCACGGGAATTCTCTTCTGAGTGGTCAATGTGATTTTGCTCAAACTAAAGCTGCAGAAGCCCTTTCAAGAAAGGTTTTCTTTTTTTTTTTTCCTTTTTTGAAAAGCTTTTTTTTTTTTTTTTTACATTGACATTGTGTTGGGTTAATTAAGATTAAAAAATGATGTTTTTTTTGACAGGCAATTCGAGCTCTGATCACAAAGGGTGCTGGCTCTGGTAACTATCCAGGTATTTGGAAAAGAAACTAACTTTTTCTGTTGTAATCGTAATCATATATTAATTTGGTGAATGTACTCCAAACTGATGTTTTTGTTTCTTTCTTTAGGTCCTACTAAGTTGTTTCTATTGGCAAAAGCTCCATCTTCAGTCAATTTACCTCTACATTTTCTACCAAAACGCGACTTCAGATATAGCAAAAAGGTAAATTGCTTTTAATTGCATATGATAGACAATTAATTGCATCCTGAGATTGATTTTGTAGTGGTTGTAATAGCAAAAACAGTTCTTGCAATTTGCACCTGGATCAAGTCTTCAATAACAAGTCTAATATTTGTTAGATCAATCTAATATGCAGTGTTTTTTACAGTCCACAGAAGAAAGCTTGAGCTGATGAAACCATAAGTTTCTTTCAATAGCCGTAAAGTTTGGTGAACTTTGTTTGTCATCAGTTGGCTTTCTGTAGGAATTTTGTGAGCCCCCTCAATGGGTTGTTTTACATGTTCATATATAGCTTTCTTCATTTGATGTTCCAACCAAGTCTTTCTTGGAATTTCTGATATGATCAAAAGTTTAGTATTTGAGAAATGAAATGGAAGCCTGCCACTATTACTCATATTACAGCCAGGCATTGCCACATATATCTTTAATTTTCCTAGGTTAGAAGCTTGATGGATTCTATGCTAATGCACATGTTTTGATAATTTGTCAATTGATATATGATATATGATCGAAATGCTCTCCTTTATGGGGCAGATTGTGCCTGTCAGACTACGAATTAAGTGCAAAAGTCAAGATCTGCAGATGGATGCTGGTGATTGTGCTTCTCAAGAGGGAAGTTCCACCAGCTTGAGTGATTCTCCTTCAAATGAGTTAATCTGGTACGTGAGGCTTAACATTTCAAATGGTTGCAACTCGTGCACCTGATCAGTGTATGTTAATTTGTAACATTTGCAACCAAATGATGCAATGATAATCTTGATGACTTGGTGATCAGAAATTACAAGATGGGAAGCATGGTCCGTGAGTAAAACATTTGCATGTTAATTAAAAGGATGTCTACTATCCCTCACCAAGTATATACATGGTTTAAATAAATTTCTTGTTGTTGGCCATAACATGTTACAACTCCAAGTTTTCTATGTCATAAAAGTGATGTGAAGTTCTCTTGCAGGTTTCAATGTCGACATGTTGTCAAGGGCCTATCATTGGTGACTCCAACAGAAGAGTGAAAGGAGTTTTCATCGGTGTATAGAGCTGTTTATTTCTTTTTTCTTTTCATCTCCGCTCTTTCTCTTTTTTTTTTTTTAGGCTGTTGATGTTTCCAAAAATTAAAACAAAACTCATGTCACAACAATGCATTTAGTTATGTCACAACACTGCTCTTTCTTTCTTTTTTTTTAGGCTGTTGATGTTTCCAAAAATTAAAACAAAACTCATGTCAGAACAATGCATTTAGTTATGTCACAACACTGCTCTTTCTTTTTTTTTTTTTAGGCTGTTGATGTTTCCAAAAATTAAAACAAAACTCATGTCACAACACTGCATTTAGTTATGTCACAACACTGCATTTAGTTAGTGACTGCTCGATTTTCTAATCAATTTGATTTGTTCATGTATACCTTGGCACCATTTGCCAGATATTAGTACTTATACGTTTATATGGTTCTCGTGCTAGACTTTGTCTAATGAGAAAAAGTAAATGTACCATTTAAGTTCTTTGCTGTTTGTTGCAGCAAATTGCATCTAGTATATCGACATATATTTTGTTGCTCGCTGGGCTATAATTTCTACCTTATGAGACATTCACAAGCAATCATGAGAGAAATTAAATCATCAGGAATCTTGAGTGCATCAGCAGTGTGAAAGTAATAAAGGCTTATTTCTTTCATTTTATTTGATGCTGGTAAAAGAATACTTAAAGGAAACCCCATAGCTCAATGTCATATCTCCACAAACATTTTATGCTGGTGACAATAGCATTATCAGGTAAATGAATATGTAAATCATACAAAAAAATTGAATGGTAGGGAGATCTTGTGCTATCATTATTTAAATTACATGCACAACTAACTGGTGGTGTTATAACAGCACCACTTGACATGAGCTTTTTGCCTTTATGGATATGGATTTTCTTTTCTGGTTGTATAGAAGCCACTTTGGAAGCTAGTATGTCCATTCTTTTGGGAGAAGTATTTCTGGTGAATAAGTTTCATTCTGGGATACAACACAACAATGAGATGACGCATCTTTGCCATTTCTGTTTTTGACAAAATTTCTGTCTCCACTGCTTGAGTTATTCTTGGCATCTGCATATGCGAACAACTTTTGGTCACAAATCAATGTTAAGTGCATGAAAAGTTAATGACTAAAAAGACAAGGGCGGACGATTATTCAGAACAACCTTGGCGACGTGATATTTGCAGGCCGATTTCATGGACATTGAGGTTAAGAGCTTGAACAACGCGTGCAGGTAGAAGAACAGGAGAGCAAGCTGCAGAGAGATGGAAGACATTAGTATGAGCACAGGTTGTTACTCTCTCTTTAGTATGTTAGACGATCATTTGGTTGTTCAGGTAATCATATGGTATAATCAAAGAAATTTTTTATTTGAAAGAAACACGTAGAGGTACCTGGCCTTTTGTTAGATGGCAAATGGGTGCCTGCCCTTCTCGGAAGAAAAACTCCAGTACCGCATGTTTGTTTACCTGAATCGAGAAAAATAGCTTGCATCCCTGATCCTCCCGGTGCCCAATTATTTGGGTATCTAGTTGTTCTAGGATGAGGTCTTGGGCTAGATTTTGGGCGCTGAGACAACATACAATACAAGTGAGGAAAAACAATTTGATTACAACAAGAAAACCAGTGTGACAGAATTTGTAAAAAATTGCTCTCTGTTATTCAGCAAAATTGATTTCAGCAAATATAATTAATGTTTCTTGCCAATGTCAACTACTGAACATATGTAATTATCATATGGTGACATTTTAACAAGCAGAAAAGGAACCCTTTAAGCAAAATGTCAAATTCTTATTAGATAATCCAAGTTAACAAACTTTATCTTTCAGTCTGCATCAGCGACAAGAAATTTATAATCCAAGTTAGAGACTGAAAGATAAATATAAAACAAGTATTACATGTACATGTACATGTACATGTGGTTTTTAACTCTGAAACATCTCTATTACTGAGGAGGGGAGGCTTAGATAGAGACTTAAAAAAAAAAAAAAAAAAAACAGTGAATCTTTGTACACTGGAGTATATGATATGAGGAATCTAGGAACATACTAGTAGAGGTATCAATAATTTCACACTTTTTACTTGAAGGCTTTACAGCCAACTTCGCAATAATTGCATGGGCATGGATCGATGCGTAACAAAATACACCAATCCCATGCCAATGACTTGTATCTTGTACCCTTCCAATCACTACTGTATACCCTCACCGACACTAATTGTAGCATGAAAGCGCCATAAAGGAGAGAGGATGATGTTTCTTAATCAATGTTCATCAACTTTAATAACATTAAGGATCAAAAACGCTAAACAACAACATTTCCAAAATAAGAAATAAAGAAATGTGTACCTTTTGTTGTTGTGGCTGTGGCGGCACAGACAATTTAGGAAAACTTCGATGGTGCTGTTGGTTCTTGCCATAACATTCCTGCAGAATAAAACCAGAAAACTCAAATAAATATCAACTACCCAGAAAAAAACAAAAAGAGAAGATTAACGTGCGATATTATTACAGAAAAGGGCTATATAACGACAGAAAGAAAAAAAAAACAAGAAACAGAGAAAAACAAGAACCTTGGTTTCCCATATAGCTTCATGAAGAACATGTGAAGGTAGCCATGACATTGCTTCTTCAAACGCAAGTTCTCCTTCTTCAATATCAGCCATTAAAAAGAAAGATAATAAAAAGAAAACTATTAAAAAAAATTACTATTATTAATTGAACGTTTGTGCTGTTTCTGTGTTTGTTTCGTTTCGATTGATTGGAGCAGAGACGGAAGAAGAAGAAGAGAATGGCTTTTAAGCTCCAACTTCTAACCTGCAACTTAACTAAAATAGTTACGTGGAGAGTTGGAGAGATAAATTTTATAAAAAATAAATAAAAATCGATTGATTGTTTGCGGGCCCAACGTTTTCCTTAAATAACATTACCTCTACTTTCGTCTTTAGCGCGTGCTGCTCACATTCCTTCCTATCGCGCTCAAAACGAAGTCGTTTATAATTCTCGCCATTTTTAACACACTGCTTGTTCAGGAGTATGCTATTGGTTTTTACTTAATGGTTTTTAATTAATGTTAATTAACCTAAATTTTCGACTGGAATTACGCGTGTTTACCTCATCTGTATTGATCTTTTATTCTAATCATTATTCATTTTTTTGTTCCTTTTTTTTCTCTTAATTTAGTAATTTATTAATATCATCACTCGTATTAGTGTTGCTAGCTTGTTGCCTAAAATTAAGATTTTTTATTTTTTTGTGTTTTATTTCAAAAGGTCGGGAAGTGAGAACACACATGACTTTGAATTCTTCTTGTCGGTTTACAGATTTATTTAATTTCTTTTTTTTAATCAAAGTTACCTTTCTCAGTAATGGGTCCAATATTAAATTACCTTTTCATAAAATAATAATAATAATAATACATTGTCTATATAGGTTGACCTACTTCAATAACTTGGAATAGATATGTCAAAATTAATTTTTTAATAATAATAATAATAATGGATTTTCACTACTATAAAAAGAAACTTTTCCATAAATAACAACCGTAAAGAAAAGATTTCATTTTGAAACAACCTTGCCCAGCTTAAACATTAGTAAAAAAAAAAAAAAAATTAGTCCATATTCAAAAGTCAAAAACCATATTTAATTACTAAATGATTTGCTAAGTGCTCCACAATTCAGTCTGTCTACCAATTGCAAATCAAACTTAATAACTAAGTTTTGTTTCTTAAAATAAAATTAAAGAAAATCACCTTTTTTAACAAAATTTGAAATTTCATATTGGTCGTGAAAAATATGTATTTTAAATTATATGGGTTAATGGATTTTTTTATAAAATTACCATAATTTTGTGTAGAGTGTGTCATCCTAACCTAGTGTTTATTTTGTGTAATTATATATATATATATATATATATATATATATATATATATATATATATATAGCTGAAACTATATGAAAAATAATTGAAAAAAAACGTATTTTAGTTTTTTTTTTTTTTTTAACAACTGGAAGGTCAATGGAAAGTGGAGGAACGAATTCATAACCTCACCTTACAATGTCCATCACTTCAACATATTTTTGTTTTCTCTTTATAAGAAGCCTTTTTTTTTCATCAAAATAATCCAATCTTATAATATTATTGCCAACTAAGTTCTAATGTACATCTGTTTTTGTTGAGGTAATGAAGAAGTTATATGGATTTTCCAATTTTTTTCCTGATTAAAAAAATTGATAATATCACTAAATGAGAAAAATAAGATAGAATGATACAACTCATTGCAAAGATAACAAAGTAGTAAATGTATAATTAGTGCATTATCAACAGAAAAAAAAAATTAAATGATCATTTGAGAACCAATCTTATCTGTTGGTGGGTTGGGTTGGGTTTGTTAAACCCCTCTTTTTATTTGGGTAGTTGAGGTCACTTGTTCACGTAATGCCTTCTACTCCATAATCACTCCTTGTTCTCAACAATAATGCATATTAACTACTGAGTATAGAGATTGCCCTTTTCTTAACGGTGATCAGTTGAATAAATTACATGTCATGAGCAAGATGATCTATATACTTACTAATTATAAATATTATCCTAACATGGACATAGAGGCATGATCTCAAAGTAGCTGTGTGCCTGTTCTTCTTAACCAACCACAACAACCCCATGAAAATCTACTTTCTTACAAAATGTTTGTTCGATTTGCAGAAGTGGGTACCAAATATCATTCATGAGCTAACATGTTCTATCATACGAAAGGTAATACAAGATGTGATGATATTGGTGAACTACTTTGTTTCCATAAGAGTAAAATTTGAAGGTTTAGTTCCATTTTCATCAAAATATAAATGGAGATTTATGGAAATAAAAAGGTCACATCGATCAATGGAACAGTTTACAGCCTAACACAGATGACACTATAAGAAGGATTAGATCCCAATCACTTGGATGAAACGGAGAAACTCTGTTATTTATGTTGATGTTGATATTTTCAGCTTCTTGTCGATTTAAACAAGTTGCAAAATATGATACTTGTGTGGTATAGCTGAATGTTGACATGACCATGCTGGAATTCAACCTCTTAAAACATTTCGTCAATTTTGCTAGTGAGGGGGCTCAGAATCATACCTGCTGGTCAACAGATGGAGGTGCTTGTTAGGTCAGCTAAGATGCTGCAACTTTGGAACAGCAAAGCATCAAAGGGCCTTGAGATTTTTCATTAAATGTCGTCTTCTAGATCCCAATATCAACACTCAACAAGATTAAACTATGTCCAGCAACTGTTTTTTCTTCTTCAATGATAACTTCCCCTTAAACATATGCAGAAATTCAAAAACTTCAAACAGTTGGTGTAGAAAACACTAGCAAAATGATATTGAACTACCTCCTGCCCAGGCCTGAAATAGAAGAGCCAACCAGATACAAGTGGCGAGAAGACCATTCGCTTGATCCGATAAAATAACTCTAATGCGCAGGGTGAAATGTAAACTCTTCAATTAAATCCAAATGAATAAATGCATTACATGAACTTCATTATTCATCTTCCATTCACAACAGAAATAATCAAACTGAACAAATTTAATGTCAACCAAGTTTCCAATTCCTAATACTCCAGTGAACTGACAAAGTAATTTGTCCCATTTGGCTAAGACAGAAAATGTGGCACTTCACTCACACACATTTTACTAGTCAATTTTATCAGCCCATGTGTTTCTTCATCTAACTCAACATTGTCTTTCTTCATTCGCTCTGCAACAACTAAGGGCATTTTACCTGCTTTTGCATATGTTCGTAGAAGAGAATTATATATTTCTGTACTCACATACCCAGCATTCCTGAGCATAGCCTGAAATTCCTCTGCTCCTTCAGCATTCCCTTCCTCCTCAAGAATCTCAAACACTTCCCTAACCAACTTTTTGTCAGGACTCCATGTTTTAACACTACTAATGGCTTTCTTAAAGTAATCTAAAATCTTTTCTGCCTGCTTCATTTCCACATAACCCCATGTAAGAAGCTCCCAAGTAGTGTAACATGGACGAACACCCTTTTCAACCATGCGATGATGGAACTTTTCAGCCTCTTCAATCTGGTTTCTATTAATATAAGCTGCAAGAAGTATGTTTGCAACCTGAGGATCACCAGTTCCAGAAACTGACTCCCATTCCGTGTAAAGATTCTCTGCTTTTCCAATCTCCTCAAGTTTTACAAGTGAAGAGAGCATACAAGTATATTCAGCATCACTCATTTTACGAAACAATGCCTTCATCTTATTCCAAATCCTATGTACCCCATCCTTATCTCCCATGTTTGTATACAAACTAAGGAGAGAGGAAAATGCAGTTCGATTTTTTCTAGAAGCCATTCTCTCCATATCTTTCAAACAAGACACAGCATCTTCAAGAAGTCGGTTTTTCAAATACAAATTAGTTAATGTGCTGTAAGTTATCCAATCCGGCTCCACTTTCAATTTCTTCAACTCCAATAACACTTTCCTCGCAGTCTCCACATCATTTAGCGAAACACAAACACTTAACCACAAATTATAAGTAACAACATCAGGTGAAGTGTTTTTCTTCAACTCCTCAATGGTCCCTTTAACCTTCTCAAATTCTCCATTTGCAACATAAAGAGTAATCATATGGTTATAAGGAAGTGGGTTTTTCAAGAAACCACATTCGCGCATTTTCTCCATTAAAGCCTCAGCTTTATCAAGATCCTTACACTTAACATAAGTATGTAAAAGAGCTGTACATGTCTGCCAGCCTCGCATTTCATCAGGAAGGTCCTCAAAAAACTTTTCTGCACTAGCTGAACCGCGTACTTTTGCAACTAAATCTAAATGAACGGCGTAATCACCAGCCAATAGTTTCATATCATGCTCTGCTCTCATCCATTCACAAACCTAATTTCAAAATTGAAAGGGAAAAAAAAATTAAAATTTATTCAATTATGAAGTTGAAAAAAAAAAAAGCACAAATCTTTTAGAACCGAACCTACCTCAAGTGCGTGCTTGTATCGCTTCATCTTTCGAAGCTCTCTTACGATTCGATTAAGCTGATACTTCTGCACTTTGTGGCCTTCTGTTTTCCATTTTCGTATTGCAATTACCGCGCTGCGTTTTGAGTACACCAAGCTGAATATTCTCCTCCCTAACGTGTCTCCCCCTCCACCAGTTCCTCCGCCATTAACCGCCTTCTCCGCGGCTTCGGTCGACAAGTAACGGACGGCGGCGACCACTAGGTTTCCTCTAACGCAGCGGCGCAACATTTGGTCCTTTACTGGTGTTCCTGTTCAGTAACCTTTCTGTTTAAAAAAAGGAGTCTTTATGTTAAATGTACCAAAGAAACAAAAAAAATTATAAAAAAAAGTCGTTCAGCCGAATTCTTTCAAAAATATTTT
>CATIWK010268315.1:0-10557 GCA_949634005.1 Mallotus japonicus
AAAAAAACCCTAATTATTAAGAATGAGTCTAATAATTAACCTAAAACCCTAATTATGAGCTTAAATGCAAAAACACATAAAAACATGAAACTTAAACATAAAAATAGATCTAAAAGCATAAAAAACATGAAAGAACATAAACATTCAAATAAAATTAGATTAAAAGCACAAAAAACATAAGAAGCAAAGTTATTTCATGCAACTTAGATTAATCTAAAGCCACCATTGATTTTATTAACTTTTACCAAATAATACCTAATTACTAATCAATTAATTAATTAAACTACACATTCATCCACAATTTTTATTAATATCCCACTATTGGGGCGATTACAAGGATTTAATAAAATAATAATAAACATAAACAATGATAAAACAATAAAACAAATAACAATAAAATCTAAGCTAACTAATCATGGAAATCATCCATGATTACTTAAGATTCACATCTTGTTTTTAAGTCACTCCCTCCATTGAAACATACAAAAAACAACAAAGTGAGTGATTAGTGTAAAATAAAACAATAAAAAGAAGAAGAAGAAGAAAAAAAAGAAATAAAAAATAAACAAAATAAACGAAGAAAATAAACAAATAAAAAAATCAAACACTGATGCAGATGTTGTATTGATAGCTCCTCAGAGTATAGGTGATTTGCACCGTTTGAATATTGGAATTTGCCTGGGATGATGGACTTCGATTGTCTCTTGGAAGCGACTTGTGTTTCTTTAGATTAGTTAAGGAACTCTTATGTCTGTGACTATTTAAATTCTTTTTTTGCAGAAGACTTTAGAAAAAAAGATGAAGAGAAAGCTTTTGATTTAGTTTTGCAGAAAAACCTCCTCCCGTTCTCCTTCATTCAAAGAAAAATCTTCCTCTTTTCTAAGCCCCCGTGTCTGGTTTTTATAGAAAACAAAACAAAACCTAGCAGAGTCACGTTGGACTCTGCTGCGCTCAGTAGAGATTGAGTTCCTCCTTTGAGGGACTCTCTCTCGCTGATCTTCAGTGATTAATCAAGAATTAATCACCTGCAGACCTTAATATCTCGTCATTGAACCAATCAGAGCTGAGATACTGAGTTTTACGTGCGTTAAAACACTGAAAAAAAATTGAAAACAGTGCTTTAAAATGCCGACCCGAAGTCCAGATTGCCGATCGGCAATCTGGAATTCCGGTCGGAATTCTAGATTTTCGATCGGAAATCTAGAATTCCGATCGGAATTCTGGATTTCCGATCGGAAATCCATTATTCCGATTTTATTTTTTTTATTTTTTTAACATTTAATTACAAAAAGGTCCCTATAAAAACCAAAATCTTTCAATTGAGTCCTTAAACATACTTTAGAAACACAATCAAGCCTCTTTGAGATTTTGAACTCAAACATCCTGAGACTAATTTTTAATTTTCTCATCATCGGAGTTCTCTGTCGCATCCATGCTCGGTTATCTCGAAATTGGGTGTCTACACTTACCCCCAATCTTTATTAGCCTAAATGGGCTTCTAGAGTATAGGCTTGGACTTTTATAGATAGAAATACCTCATGGCAACAAACACAAGCAATTTTGGTAGATCCTATGGGAAGTTACTAAGCCACTACATGAGTTGAGTCTAGTGAAAAGGTCAAGGTTCCTATAGCAAGATGCCCTCCTTTAAGACTTAAGTTACATGCCAAGGTTAGAGGGGCCCGGCATCCTTTGTAAACTCGAGAGAAGACTACCCCCCCTCTAAGACTTGGGTCACAGACTTTAGTCAGATGAGTCCGGTAATCTCTCTTGAACTAAGTTAAGGCTAAGAGTGATGGTTAGCCAATCTACAATCCTAGGAAGCTAATGGAATCAAGGGACTATAAACCAATGCCATCGACTAGTAGGGACATGCAAAAATGAATGTAAGAATAAAATAATAATTAATAAAATAATTCTAAAGAACACAAGTAGGATCAATATCTTTTATCTCCAGTGGAGTCACCATTGTAGACAGCGGGATTTAGTGCACGCCCAAGTATATTGCAACCGCGATACTGTTTGAGTTAAGGGCTCCAGGAAACACTACTATATCACAAAGACATAGGGTGGAGATGAGGAGTCGCCACCCAAGGTAATAAGTGGGACAAATCGAATGTGGTGATAACTTGATTCTCTAAAAGAAAGTTAGCACCACAACTTAAATCCGTTTAGAATTAGTTTATGAATTACTATCTTATTTTCTAATTACGTGCAATTTCATATTAAAACTTAATTTAACAATCAACTCCATGCAACTAGCCATATGAAAAAGCACATAAAAACTGCATTCATTCAAGCATACAACTCCTAAGTTAGTCTAATCTACATTGATTTTAATTAAATAGGCTAAATCTATATGTTTTAATTTACAAGTGAGCCTAAAAGCTAATGGGCCTAATTCTGATTTAATTTTAAATTAAGTGAGCCTAAATATATTTATTTTAATTCTAAAAGTAGGCCTAAGTTTACAAATTATGAAAGACTTTAAATTAGTGGGCCTAGTTCTAGATATTTTAATTCTAAGGTGATCTTAAGTCTACAAGTTATGGAAAAAGCTTAAATTAATGGGTTATGTCTAATTAATTTTAATTAATCTAAGTAGGCCTATGTCTAAATTAATTAAGTGGGCCTAAATTTATAATCTAAAATCTAATTAGTTATAGGCCTAAAAATACATTTTAATTAATTAAATCTGAACCTAATTACTAATGGACTTATTAATTAAATGGGCCTAAACTCCTAATTAAATTAATAATCTAAATCTAATAAAATAAATATGGACTTATTAATTAATTACTAACCTAAAATTAATTAAATATAAAAATGGGCCAAAAACAAAACAAATACAAAAGCCCAAACAATAAACAAATAAATAGAAAGCCTAATAGGCCTAAAATAATAAAACAAATAAAAATCCCAAACATGAACAAATAAATAAAAAGCCTAATATACTATTTTCCAAATTCTAATTGATTTTACAGGAAACCCTAATTAAGATCTAAGCCACATTAATTTTAAATTTACCAAATTGAAACTCTAATTTACTAACCAATTAATTAAAATAAGAACACATGCCACACACAGAGGATTCCACTATTCCCACTACTGGGGCTATTACAATAAACTATGTACAAAATTAAATAAAATTATACAACCCAAAACAAAAATAAATACACAATGAAACTACCATTAAAATACATAAATAAACCAAAAATAAAATAAACATAGAAAACCTAAATCTACGTTCAAGTACAAAATTTAATCCATAGCATTCCATGGATCTTCATGGGTTCTCCATGGGTTTTGTTCTCCATAGTGAATTTATGTCACCACATACATCATGAAAATAGAAACAAACAAACAAATAAAAATAGTCAGTGAATGATTTAAAATAATAAACAAAGAAAATCAAATTAAATGAACAAAAAAAAATTAAAATCAAAATAAAAGAGGAAAGAGATGAAGATGAGAATGGAATGCAGTATTAATTCCCCTTAGAAGGATGATCATCGTTGATGAAAGCCTGTGGCTTTTGTTATTTTTGAGTTTTGATGTCAGTGATTTTAATTTATTTGGATCTGATTCACGGGTAAAGAATTGAAAAAGAATGTGAAAATAAAAGAGATGACAGATTTTTTAGCTCACAGCTAAAATCAGAAAACCAGAGGAAAAAGAACAAAAAACCTAGGAGCCTCCCTTATGAAAAGAGAAAATCACGTATATATAGAAACACACTTCTTGTAACCCTAAGTTGGGTACAAGATAAAAAAAAAATTATTTAATTATTTATCTAAAAAAACAAACATATTTAACAACACATTTATCAAAAATAAAAATAAAAATCAATCAAAACAAAAAGAAATAAGTAAATAAATAAATAAAATAATAAAAAATAAAAAATTATGCAAATCGATCAGAAAAGTATATTTTCGATATGAAATATAGATTTCCGATCTGAAATACAGATTTCCAATCTGAAATCTACTTTTTCGATCAATGCAAAATGTGACCATATTTGGCCACTTTCTTTTGAAATTCAATTTGGTCATTTGGCCAATCAATTCAATTTCTTTTGGGCCAAAAGAGGTCAATATTGCCATTTTTCACTTAAATTTGCTTTGGCCGAATTTAATTTTTCTTTTCTTGGGCCAATCTTCAGCCAATTTCATTTTTAATTTTTCTTCTTTTTTTAATTTGTTTAAAAAAAGACATAATTAAAATAAATAAACAAACAAGTAAATAAAAATTTAAAAATAGGTCCTAAAAATAATTTACATTTTAGTTAAAAACCAATGAATCATATCCAACAAATCTAATTTCACAATCAATTTTCATCATTGGGTCTTCTGTCGCATCCAAACTCAAATCATCCAACCTACCTTGAAGGATGAATTACCAAAGGAGTGGAAATTCAAGAAGGATCACAGAAAGAACCTCATCATTGGTGACACTTTAAAGGCTGTAACTACTAGATCTTATCTTAGGTCTCTTATTAATTTAGCCTTCATCTCTCAAATTGAACCTAAAAATGTTAATGATGCTTTATGTGATGAATTTTGAGTCCTTGCAATGCAAGAAAAACTCAGTTAATTTGAGAGAAACAAAGTTTGAAATTTAGTTTCTAGGCCTAAGAATCATCCTATTATAGACACCAAGTGGATGTTTATAAATAAGATGAATGAACAAGGTATTATAACTAGGAACAAAGTTAGGTTAGTGGCCAAAGGTTATAATAAAAAAGAATGCATTGATTATGATGAAACGTTTTCCCCTATTGTAAGGTTAAAGGCCATTAGAATGTTGCTTGCTTTTTCATCTTATATGAATTTCAAACTTTATCAAATGGATGTTAAAAGTTCATTTTTAAATGGTTTTATTAAAAAGGAGTTGTATGTTGAGCAACCTTTGGGTTTTGAAAGTTTTGATTTTTCAAATCATATTTTGAAAACTATCCAAGCCATTAAAAGGATTTAAACAAGCTCCTAGAGATTGGTATGAATGGTTGAGTACCTTTCAATTAGAGAAAGATTTCTCTAAAGAAAAGTTTATACAACTCTTTTCATAAAAAGATCAAAAAATAACTTTTAAATTGTTGAAATTTATGTTGATGATATTATTTTTGAGTGCTACTAATCACTCTTTATCTTAGGACTTCTCTAAGCTTATGCAAGGAGAATTCGAAATGAGCTTGATGGGAGAGCTCAAGTTCTTTCTTTGCCTCTAAATCAAGTAAGGTGCAGATGGGATCTTCATTAATCAAGCAAAGTACATTAGAGACATCCTTAAGAAGTTTGGGATGGATGGAGCTAAGGCAAGTAAGACACCAATGAGCACCACCACCAAGATTTGCAAGGATGAAAGTGGAAAGTCACTTGATGAAAAGTGCTTTAGAGGTATAATCGGATCCCTACTCTATCTTACTACAAGTAGACCGAAGATTATGGTTACTACATATTTGTGTGCTAGATTTCAATCTTCTCCTAAGGAGTCACACCTGAATGCCATAAAAAGAATTTTGAAGTATCTTATAGGAACCATGCATCTAAGTCTTTGGTATCCTAGGAGTTCATATTTTGACTTAGTAAGCTTTTCGAATGCGGACTTTGTCGGTGCCAGATAGAAAAAGCACTTTTAAAACTTGTCAATTTCTTGGACAATGCTTAGTTTCTTGATTTAACAAGAAACAAATTTTAGTTGCCTTGTCCATAGCTGAAGACACATATATAGCAGCTAGTTATTGTTGCTCACAAATGTTGTGGCAAAAATAATAATTCAAGGACTATGGCATTGATATTTATCATATTCGTATCAAATGTGACAACACAAGTGTAATAAACCTTAGCAAAAACCCCATCCAACACTTTAGGACTAAGCACATTGACATTGGACATCATTTCTTTTGTGATCATGCAAATTGACATTGGACATCATTTCTTTTGTGATCATGCACATTAACATTGGACATCATTTCTTTTGTGATCATGCATATTGACATTGGACATCATTTCTTATGTGATCATGCACAATGTGCTGATTTATGTTTGATGATACCAACAATCAACTTACAGACATTTTCACCAAACCCCTCAATAAAGAGAGAATAAATTTCATTAATTATGAGCTTGCTGTTCTATATGGCTATAGCTTGAAATAAATTATGAATTTATTTGATAAATGTTTGCACAATTTGTTATGAAATTTTCATGCTCCTATTTCTAAGTGAATTGTGCTTATTCTCGTTCAATTTATATGCAAATTGTTGCAAATTAATGATTAATATTTGAAATTGATTTATATGGTCAATTATTAAGTGTGCCAAAAATATAGAGTCCATCATGATCCTTTATCCATTGCATGATAAAAAATGATTGCAAACATTCCTTTTCTTAGTGCAAAAATTTCTTTGTTTTAAAACTCTTTAAATCTATCAATTTAGTCTAGAAGGAATTAATTGTAATAATTTTTTAAAATTTTCAGAGCCTAATTGCAAACTTGTTGAAAGTTCAAAGGGCTTTTGGATCTTTGCTAACGACTGTTCCTGCATTAAGTGTAGATCTTGACACATGTAACACTCAGATCCTAAGCTCCTCACGATCATGACATGTGGTCACGATGACTGCTGATGATCATGATCAACTCCTCACGATCATGAGGGGAGTCCTAATAGACTTAGGAAAATGTTCATGTAGCCATTTAATTAAAAATCACATCTTTTGATATCCTAACGACCAAAAACTCTTAGCCATTGATTTTTCCTTGATCTAATGGCTTTAAATCACTTCATTTCACTATAAATGGACTAATACAGAAATAGGTCCTTAAACTTGTGACTCGAGGCCAAATGGGCCCATTTTTACTTTTTTCCACAAATAAGCTCAAAGTTATAAATTCGGCCCTCCAAACCCAAATCAATACTAAAAATAATGTGTGGGTATCACATTTTGCATAAGGAACGTGAATGAAGTTGAGGGCAATTTTTAATTAGGGTTGTCTCCTACTGTTTTCAATACCAAGGTAACTGTTTAAAAAAATATAAGCCAATTGTAACTGTTATTTTGGCGTGAATGAATGAAACATGTCCTTCATGTAGAGAACTTCAAGAGAGAGTGGTTGGGACATATTACTACTTCGATTGTGAAAGCTGTAAGCTGAGAAAGAAAAAATAGAGAACTTCCTTGCCGTTTTCCTTCGTTTTGAATGCACTGAGAGACGTTGAGGGGAGTGTTGTAGATTCATTGTTGCTGATTGGTGAAAGGTGATTGAGTAGTGAAATCGTTTGATTGAAAAAAGGTCTTTGAGACAAGGCAAGATTATACAAATAATCTGCTACTAATATTCAAAATTAGTGTTTTAAAAGTGCAAAAAAGTAGTCAAAGTCTGAAGGAGTGAAAATAGGAAGGGTGACGCTATCGAGATGAACAAGATGCTCAACGGGACTTTGGAAAGGATGAGTCCAATAAATTATAGATCGATCTAACAAAAAAATTTTAATAACAGAAGTACTCACAGAAGCCTCATCCTGAGCAACCTCGAGAGGCTGGACAGGAAGCTCAGACTCCTAAAACTCAGTATCCACCTCCACAGTCTCATTTGGAGCATCATCCGGAATATCACTAGAGCCTCAGTAAGAAGAGAATCTACTCTCATAAGCTGTGAAAGAAAAAGATAGTCAATAATATGGCGAGTAATGAAAGAAAGATTGATGACAAGCGTACCTCAGATGGATCAATAGGAATTTGCTCCAAAGAGATGCTCATGAATGTACCTTTGATAACTATAAGAAAGCTCAAGCGAAGATGAAGCATCAAATCCTTAGAGAGCTTCTCTCAACTCTTGACTAGCCATAGCAGAAATATCGAACATCAAAGAATTGTAAATTTAGAAGAAGATACGCCCAATATGTGAAATCAGCACTATTGCCATTAAGGTGAAATGTAGTCAAAACTGCATTATTGCATCTTCATGCACCTAATTGCATAAAAAAATGCTTTTTATATGTTTGCTTACATATCACTATCATACACATGTCTCACTTTTAGGCATTTTAGGGTCATCATTGCATAAACCCCGGCAAGCATTACGATCACTCTTGCATGAATCCCAAAATTGTACTCATAATATATATTCTCAGAATTTCATCATGCATTTTCTTGAAGCCCACAAATGGCAATATAATATTTCCCTCATAAAAGCTACATGGCATAAACACATAACACATTTCATGAGACACTACACAATAGCTCTACATAACACTTTTCACTAGACACTACATAGTAGTTATAGCATATTTCAAATCACAATTCGCTAAACACTACACAGTAGTTATAGCACATTTTTAAATCACAATTTGCTAGACGCTCCATAGGACTTATAGCAGTTTAAAACACTTTCTTGTTAGACGCTCCACATGACCTATAGCACATTTTCAAATCACTTTTCGCTAGACACTACACAATAGTTATAGCACATTTTCAAATCACTTTTCGCTCAACACTATATAGTAGTTATAGCACATTTTCAAACATAATTTGCTAGACGCTCTATAGGACCTATATCACATTTTCAAACACAATTTGTTAGACGCTCTATAGGTACTATAGCATATTTTCAAGCACAATTTGCTTGACGCTCCATAGTACGTATAGCACATTTTTAAACACAATTTGCTAGACGCTCCACAGGACCTATAGCACATTTTAAACACTCTTTTACTAGACACTCCATAGGACTTATAGCACTTTTCAAACACTCTTTTGCTAGACGCTCCACAGGACCTATAGCACTTTTCAAATTCACTTTTGCTAGACGCTTCACAGGACCTATAGCACTTTTGTACACTTTTTCGCTAGACACTACACAATAGTTATAGCACACCGCATTAGACGCTGCACAGCAAGTTTAGCACCGCATATCACCGATCCAGAGTCTACAATCTACATTGAGGTAAGTATCCTTACATTTTAATATAAAATTGTGTACTTATTAGTTTTACCGCAATTTGTCAAGCAAATCATGATAAAAAGGGGCAACTATAAGCACCCAATGTCTAGATGATTTGAGTTTGGATGCGATAGAAGACCCAATGATGAAAATTAACTGTGAAATTGGATTTATTGGATCTTACTTATTGGTTTTGGTCTAAATTGCATTTTTTAAAAAAGTTTAATTAAAAAGTTTTCTTGATTTTAGGTTCAAAATTAAAATTAAAAATTTCAAAAAATATAAAAATAAAAAATTTTTATTTTTATTTTTTAAAAAATTTTCAAAAAAATTAAAACAATTTAAAAACTTTTCAAAAAGATAAAAACTTAAAAAAAAAAAAGGCCGAATGTTGGCCATTCAATTCCAAATTTTAAACAAAGTGGCGTGTAGGCCATTTTGGCCAACACACCTAATTCTTTTATTTATTTATTTAGTTTTTAATTTTGTAATAAACTCTAATAATCTACATTTATCAGATTTCTAGGATTAGATTTATTTTATTTGATTTTTTATTATCTTATTTTTTCCTTTATAAATAAAAACACTTTTTTTCATAGAGGGGATTTCCTGTAGGGTTTTTGGATTTTAGCTGTGGAGACTTTCTTGATTTTATTGACAGTTTTAAAAGAGAAAGATTTTTTCCTGACTTTTTGACTTCGGTCGTGGCTTTCTGATTTTAGACATGAGAAAAATCACATAAAACAAAACCACAGATTCTTCTATCAACAGTGACCATCCTTCTGAGGGGAATTAATACTGCATCCCATTCTCATTTTCATTTTCTTTCTCTTTTATTTGATTTTAATTTTATTTTTTTATTTAATTTAATTTTATTTGTTTATTATTTTAAATCATTCACTAACTATTTTCTTTATTTGTTTGTTTATTTTCATGATGGATGGGGTGACATGGATCTACTGTGAAGGAGAACTAGCCATGGAGAAAATCCATAACCAAAGCCGTAGAATCAAGAACAACTTGGTTTTTTTTTTTATCTTATGTAGTTTTGTTTTTTATTTATTTTATTTTATTTTTAAGGTTTTATATTTAATTAATTTATTTTTTGGGGTTTTGTAATTTTTATTTTGTATTTTTATTTTTTTAGATCATTATAATAGCTCCATTAGTGGGAATAGTGGAATCTTGTGTGTGGTTGTGTGTTTTATTTTAATTAATTGGTTAGTAAAATTAGGATTTCAATTGGGTAATTCAATTAAAATTAATGTGGTTTAGATTTTAATTAGGATTTTTGTGAAATCAATTAGAATTAGGAAAACAGTATATTAGGTTTTTATTTACTTGTTTGCTTTTTATTTGTTTTATTATGAGATATTTACACAAATAGGCACTTTTTAAAAAATATTTACTAAAATATCTAAACTTGTTGTTATTTACTGATTTTACCCCTTTTATTTACACTTTTGTCACTTTTATTTACAGATATGCACCCTTATTCCTTTTACCTTAATTTTTCTTTTTTAAAATTTTTATTTTTTCTTTCCTCCTTCCTTTTTTTATTTTTCTTTTCGCTTTATTATTTTGTATTTCTCTCTTCTCCTTATTATTTTTTTT
>CATIWK010268321.1:0-10788 GCA_949634005.1 Mallotus japonicus
CCACCACACAAATAAAATAATATATTTATATACACATATATGTATACAACACTAAAATAATAATAATGTGTATTAAAAATACACTAAGTTAATAATATTAAAATATTAAAATAATATTTAATATAAAATTTCAAATTAAAATCACTAAATAATAATCTCAGTGTAATTAAAATATTTATTAACACGGCAAATCCTTAAAATAAATTTATATAATTAAAAATAAAATTTGGGTCATTATAGCTACTTCTAATGCGTGCGGGACACGTATCCCACGTGCTAGGGGTGTGTGATTCGCTCGTTCGGAGCATGCAAGAGAGAGGTGTACACATGAATGTGTGCGTGAGTGGTCCTGTGTGTCAAATTCAAGATTCACGCGCTTAGTGTGCACGACTTGTGCACTTGAGTGCATGATTCACGCGATCTAGCACATGATTCTCATGTATGAGTGCATGGGCGATGCATATGCGCTCTCTCGGGCATTCTCGGGTCCCTGTTTCACCGTTTTTCAATTCGGAAGCGGTTTTCGGGGTTTTTGGAGTTCAAAAAGGTGTTTTTAGATTTTCTGATTCAATGAATTAATCATCATTTTCAATGAACCTCGATTCGATCTAATGAAACGAGTCTCAGCCTACCGAGTTACATGTTCAGGTAGTCGTACACTTGCAACGATCACCTAAAGCATATGACTTGCTATTCCAAGATTTCAATTCACTAGATTAGATCTCAATCAATTGAATTAATAATAAATTCATCATCTCGAGAGTTTGATTTAGGGTTTAGGTGGTTTAATTCTTCGGTTTAGGGTTCACACGCTCCGAAGCAACACCAACATGCGTTCGTATGCTAATTTTATAAATTATTATCATCATTAGATTGTCTTCGTGGTTTGTCAAAATTAGAGATATAACAGTTGCCCTCTGTTTCGTGCATTGTTGCATAGCATTCGAATGCTGATGTCAATTCGCTTTGAGCAAATGCAAAGATGCAAAAAAAAGTCTAGTTATCTAGCCTCTTTCAAGTTTAGGTTCATAAACCTTTTTACATAGTTTGGAGCTATTCTCAAAATGAACCTATTTCTCATTCTTGTTCTTGTTTTATTCTTGATTGAGTTTCGTTGGTTCTTTGCTTAATCACCTTCAAATTTCCTTTTAATTTATAATCTTTCCTTAATTCCAACAAAAACCCTGTTCACCATCTCTAGGGCACTTCACAGAGGAACTTTATCTACCAAACCTAAAGATTTACTGAGGTGTTGAGCTATATTGCTACTATCATGTTGGCTATTTTAATAGCAGGATCACTCATATAAAGAACCATTTTTTTTCTCAAATTTCGTATTTTTTTGTCACTGGTCCTTTCAAAGCTTTTTCTCTTTCTATTGCATCTAGTCTTTCATTCATCAGTTTTCCTACATCAGCTGCTAAGGCTTATCTTTCTTCTGTTGAGTCACCAAATATTTTTTTTTGGCATGGAATTGTTTAAGGAGTTTATTCAATTCATTTTGAACATGATTGAATGAAGTCAATCCTAATGAATTATTGGAATTCGAACTCTATATTCAATTTTCCATTAGTTTGTGCTCAATTAAGGTTATAAACATTCTTAATCAAAATTATTTCAAGGGTAAAATATTTTCCTCTCAAGATAATTTTCAAATTTTTCTTTATTTTCCACATGTATAGAAAAATTGAATTTATTTGCAAACTATATGTATAGAAAAATTGAATTTGTTTGTAAACTATCTTCAATTTTGAACTAAACTGTTAAGGCTGAAAAAGTTTGTAGATGAAAAAAAAGTGGGGTTACTTTTGTGTTGCCTCTTTCAAAGGTGGGATATCGTGCTTGTAATTTTTTTTTTGAACTGGTTAAAATAATTTAATTCCCCCAATAAAAAGAAAACAAAGGGAAATACGATTCAAATCATACCCTCCATATTATTTACAAGCTAACAATGGAGATACCGTGCCTAAAATTAACCCCGTGGGATGGCCTGAGTTTAATTATCATTCCTGCCAATTCCATGTCACTGTTGTCAAATAAAATACAAAAAAACTGTCTAATCCTTATTTCTGGAACTTCCATTAGATTTGTTTGTTTGTTGGTCTTCCTCCATATCACTAAGAAGAAACGTTAAGTAAAAAAGAAAGAAAGAAAGAAAAATAGCTGCAGATATTCATGGTACGCGTTTCCTTTCTCCTTTACCTTAATTATTTGTTTCTACTTTTTTTCGGAGGGAATAACGAATAATTTTACCTTTTTTTTGGGGTTTTCTTTTCCTTTGCAAATTATTTTTGATGCAGTCTTTGATTATACGATGTTAGCCTCGAAGAAGGCATTAGATAAGCTTTACAAGCATTGCTCTTTGTTACCTCAACGTACCCGTTTCCCCTTCATGATCAATTCGGATGGTGGCAACTAGTAAGCTCTTTTCATTGTCTTTTTAACGCATTCCCCTTTTCTTATTATGCTCTTTTCAATTCGTTTTCTTGCTTAAATTTCTTGGATTGACATCCAAAGCTTGTTGCTTTGTTTACTTTCATCATTGTTAATCAAAGTTCGGAAAGCTTTTATTTATTTAGGTTTGGGGGTTGTCTGTATATAAGATTAAGTCATGGAGAGTGAAAGAAGAAAATGTAACTTTGCATTAGTTAAGTCCTTCTTTGATGACTGTAGTTCATGAACTGTGCTTCTATGTTTTGGAATTCAAATAGACTAATGATGCATGATCATTATTATTTTTCTTCCTCCCAGTGACACACAAGAGACAAAACTTTGGTGCGGACCAAGAAGGAATATATCTCAGGGTGCAGTCCTGAATCAAATGCATGCAGGCCTGGGTTGGAATTCAAGGGAAATTGGTAATCATGTCCATGATTGGCATTTTTCAAGATGTCGTTATTGTTCGCAATCTAATGACAAATCCAAATGGGGTGTTGCAGATAAGGTGAGTCAGCTTTGTTCGGGACTTCTTCATGTTTTTTATACATAGCATCAAAGATTTCATTATGAGAGAACAAGGGAGGTACAACACCAGTTATAATAACTCCTCTAATCTTAGTCTCCTTTGTTAAGCAGGTTTAGTCTGAGCTGGTGTTTACTTTATTTTCTTTACTAAATATCTTTGCTTACTCGCTTTAGACCTTAGTCAACTGTTTTGTATCCTCCGTGCCATGATTTAGTTTTTGCTCTTTTCAATTGTCTTGTATGTCTACTTTTGTATTTCCAAATGCATTTGAAATTTCATATTCTGATGCAAAAATGATTCTGCAGCTTTTGAAAAACATCCCAGAATATGTGAAAATAGTGGAAGTGGGTCCAAGGGATGGATTGCAAAATGAGAAGGATGTTGTACCAACTGCTGTAAAGGTTGAGTTGATTAAAATGCTAGTTTCTTCGGGATTGCCTGTTGTCGAGGCGACAAGTTTTGTGTCACCCAAATGGGTGCCTCAGGTAAGGGAGGATTGATTGCCTTGCAGATTGCTTTGTCTTTGTTATTGCAGTGTAAATGCTATGCTCTTTTCTTTTTTGTACCATTGACTGCATGCTTTATTTCTCTTCTTGCCTGGAAAATTTTTTCCAAACTCTTGCTATTTCTCTATTATTTTATAATTTTAATGTAGAGCTTCTTTTGAATTTATATTAGAGGTCTATTCTAGCTTTTCTTGTCGAGTGTACTCAGGAATTTGAATATATTACTTTCTTGTCTATTTTGGAATTGAGATGTTTAGAAGTAAGTTTATTTTTGTTCTTAATTTTAGTAATACAGTTTTTCTTCTAATATTTTCTACTTGGAGTCTCATGTAACTTCCTGGTTAGGAAATGCAGAATTTATTTATTATTTCAAAATTTTTTTTATGTTGTTTGAAAATATCAAATACAGGATTTAACTCAAGATCATAATAATTGAATTATAAGTAATTTGGTTTAAAGGATATATGTGCCTAGAGTGGTTTTGCTCTTCTATTTTCCATTTTTTTTGGCTACTATACGTTCCCAAGCTACTATTCTTAGTATCCCACCAATCATCTTTCTATCAGCCCTTAAATTCATCCCCATCATTGGACGAATACAAATCCCCCATAGATTTGAATTCATTCTCCACTGTTAACTCTTGCCAAACTGGCATATAATTCAGTTATACGATGCCTTGAGTAAACCCATATTCTTTCTATTCCGTGCCTTCTTTGTGATGAAATCCGAACACTAAAATGTCAAACTTAGATAAAAAGATATAAAATTCAAGTTTTTTTTTTCCCTTCTACTGTAGCACTACTATTAGAATGATTGTTTAACTTTTCCTACACTAGAGGTTCCCTCTAATGCTCTGTTTGTGAACGTTTCTATGATTGGATTACAGCTAGCTGATGCAAAGGATGTAATGGGAGCAATTAGAGATTTTGAAGGTGCTAGGTTTCCAGTATTAACTCCTAATCTGAAAGTAAGCTGTTGCAACTAGAACTTGTGCAATTATCAATTATTTACAACTTTCTTGGATGGGTTTACTGACATAGGTACTATTTTCTTCCAGGGCTTTGAAGCAGCTATTGCTGCTGGGGCAAAGGAAGTTGCCATCTTTGCATCAGCCTCGGAATCTTTTTCAAAGTCAAATATCAATTGCAGCATTGAAGATAGTCTGATCCGTTACAGTGATGTGGCCCTTGCTGCTAGCAAGCTTTCAATTCCTGTTCGTGGGTATAACTTTGAACTTTAGCCATATTATTAGCCTTTTACCGCGGTCAATGAAACAACTAAAAAAAGCCGTAAACTAGGGACTAATATGTAGCTCTGAATTATAGTAATATACAACTAATCATATTCCTAAATATACAGCTGATTGTGTGTTGTTAATAATAGTATTAACATGTGTTGTTAATAATATTATTAACATTTAACATTTGATTACAGATATCCTTGAAGAAAATATTCATACATTTATAAGAGAGGAATTTATAAATTGCATTGTACGTTATGATATATAGTATTTAAGAGGACTGATTTCTTTATGATTTTGGTACGTACAAGATGGGTATCCATTTCATGTCTGCATTGCTTGATGGCAATCTTGTAGGTGCTTTTACTTTTGCTAGTAAAGGGATATAGGATGCTACCTTGTACTGCTTGTTGCTGCTGTTATGTTTTACTTATTTCAGAGGGATGATAATCATGGAGTGTTTACACTTGGTTTTTGCATGTGAGCACTTGACTTCAATTTTGCACAACTATAATTGAGCATTTTCACATTTCAGATATGCACGATCAAGTGCCTCTAGGATTTCCCTCTCACCACTTAGGTGGATTACCTTGAATGCAAAGTTAAGGTGTTTTCCTACTCACTTAGTGGTTGTCCTGAATCCAATCTAGCACTAGTTAATTAGAATAATAAATGCATGTTTATATTGTGTAGAGGGCTCTTTTTAACCAGGGTAAAGGGAATGGGCAGTGTTGTGCATGTGATAGGGAATAATAAATTTTGAATTAGGGGGCACATTTACTAGCATCTTCTATGTGCAAATCATAGTCATCAATGAGCAAAAAATATTGAACATGAAAATCCTGTAAATGTATTATTTCAAAAAACTGCAATGTAGTAATTTTTTTTTTCCATAACACCTTGTGTGTAACATTAATTTGCATTATAGGATGAGAAAAGAAAAATTTTAGAAACATTTCTTTGACAAGGATTTGGAGAGCGTTTTCCTCTTTACACATCCATCCTTTTCTGTCTCCCTCTCTCTTGTTTTCTTTCTTCACTTTAAGAAAGAGGTTCTCAAACCAATACAGGAATGAGACTGGTGGGGTTCCCACCTCTTAAAAATTTGATTATAATATAGAAATTAATTGTTAGACCTTCCTTCCCTTTGTTTATTTCATTTTGGTTTTTGAGTTACAATAGGCAAGATTACACCAAGATTGGCATGCTTTGTTACATGTAAAACATCCTTGTCAAGAAACATTCTATGATGATGATGGTGGTAGGCTTTTCAGGATCATTTGGTGGGAGTGAAATATTTGTGATACACTTTTCAGGATTACATGTGGTAAAATAGATGCAAGATACCATATAGTGAAATGAAATTTGAACAATCACAGTGATTTGCGTATATGTTTTTTAACAAATTAGGTTCAATCAAAACTGCTACATAACCACATCAATGCTACAAAAATAGTTCACATCTTAAAGTTTTCAACATAGTAAGGGAATGATCTAAATTGTTTTTATGCCCTACAGCAGTTTTAGAAAATTCCAATTAATGAATGGTACAATAGCTTGAAGATGATGTACGAGGCTGCCACTGGATAATAGCTTAAAGTTAATTTACATGCTGTATTTTTCCTTTCCTCTTCTTTCTTCTTTTTTTTCTTTGTGCTTTTGATGTTTATCACATTATAAAAAAGCAATTTAACATGAAAGCTAACAAGAGACACTTTTTCCTTTTCTTTTGGAACTTAATATGCTTACTGTTCCTTGTCGTTGAGGAAATCCGATCTTATATGCATGATTTATATTTCAAATTCTCAATGTAATCTGACGAAGAATTTTATAAATGGTTGGAATCACCTGAGAAAATTTTGTGCATTTTTGTTAGTAAGTGGTTGAGCATTTTGGTGATTTGACCAAATTATTTCTTATATACTTCTTTGTAGATATATATCATGTGTTGTTGGGTGTCCGGTAGAAGGAATGATATCTTCATCAAAAGTTGCATATGTGGCTAAACGTCTTTGTGATATGGGTTGCTCTGAAATTTCCCTTGGTGATACAATCGGTGTTGGTACTCCTGGTAATGCCTGAAACTACCTTTGCTCACATTAATTATGCATAATCCTTGTGTGCTTGTTTGGAACTAGTATGCATTTTAGTGCTGTTAAATGTATTGCCTCTGGTGCATCTGAGTTGTAAAGTTTTTATCCCCAGGGAGAGTGTTTTTGAACTCGAAGGCAGGGCAAAGTGCCTTACCTAAAGCACATTATTTACATGCCTTGTGGGTTCACATTATTTACATGCCTTAGGGGTTAGGATGCAAAATGGTGTGCCTATAATAAGAATAAAAAGAAAGGATTTTTTTTTTTTAAAAAAAAAAAGGAAACGAAAAGAGAGAACGCTGTCGTGGACTAGTTCCATCCAAGGAATTCTCCTCTCTTTTTCATAGACATCCTTGCCTCCATCTTATTTTAAATCTTAATTTATTTGTTGTAATACTGCTTAATTTATTGTCTATATGTTTTCTCTCTATTTTTTTGGTTCCTTGTTAGCATTTTTTGTCCAAACGGCCAAAATTTATCAGCAAAACACAAACTGTTTGTGTAAAGAATTAGCATGTAAATTCTTCTTTCTTTCGTTCTCATTTGAGTTTAGTACATATTTCAATTTTAAGTGTTTTCTTTTATGGTTGTTTTACTTTGTATCTCTAAATAGCAATTGAAGATATTGAAATAGCCATTTAGATTTTGATACAACTCTAGTGAAACATCATATTGCCCTCTGTTAATTAATCAATTCTTTCTAGTATTAAGATCGAATAATTAATGATCTGAACTGATCCAACGTTCAAACCTTAAATTATATTTATTTGCACTAAATTTAGCACATCCACAAAACTTCATGTTAATGAATCATAATTTGTGAAATTTTCCACATTATAATTTTAATCTGAATGAACTGATACTTTGATGCAACTTGGGACTTTCTACTAAGATGATTAATTAAACCTTTTAGCATGAAGACAATAAAATATAATTTAAGCCAATCCTTGCTCAGAGCATTTTATAATTTTGTTAATGTTAACGAGTCTCAATTGTAAAGCACAGAGAATAGCAATACAACTGAAAATGATGGAAATGACGCCTCATTTTGCAGAATTGACAGCACTGTGTTCAAATAAGGAAACTGCATCTCTTGCAATGTGTTCAATATCATTGTTTGACAAACTGATGCTTTGTCTGTAGCATCTTTGTTCTACTAGGGTGGTAATAATTGTAGCTCAGGAATGTTCTGGGCAAAACAGAGCCACAAAATGTTTAGAACGAATGGAAAGAAGAAACAATTTAAATTTTTTATCTGTTAACTTCTTTTTTTTTTTTTATTATTATTATTATGTTTATCTTCCTGTGGCTTAGGTACTGTCATTCCAATGCTTGAAGCTGTTATGGCTGTTGTTGCTGTTGATAAGCTTGCTGTCCACTTTCATGACACTTATGGGCAGGCTCTTTCAAATATTCTGGCATCGCTCCAAGTAAGCAACTTGTCTTCGTGTTTTGTACTTGAAAAGAAATCTTGGCAATGTTCTTAAGACATTGATTTCAGACAAAATTTCAGCGTCTTTCATTTGCATGCAAGATGCCAAATCTATATTTGTTCATGTGTGCCCCATCATCAAGATGCTTCACCTGTCTGTTAGTTTTCCCTGCGAAGGTTTAGAGGAAGTTGCATGGTTGCTCAAGACTATTATTTCTGTTAATTTTTTGCCTGTTATTTGTTCAGATGCTTTACTTGTCAACTAGTTATCCTTGGTAGTTGGTACCTCGCATAAATAACTCCGATGAAAAGCTTGCTTAAAGTTTCTATATATGCTAAGACATTCTGCCTTTGCTGTTGTTGGTTAAACCAGAAACACTATAGTTTAATAAGTACCAGACGCCTTCAACTCATAGTACTTCTGTAAGCTCTCAAAATTCATGTCTTTTCGCAGATGGGGATTAACATTGTTGATTCATCAGTCTCTGGACTTGGGGGGTGCCCATATGCTAAAGGGGCCTCTGGTAATGTTGCTACTGAAGATGTTGTTTACATGTTAAATGGTCTTGGAGTTAAGACCAATGTGGATCTTCAAAAGGTCATTTTGGCTGGGAATTTTATATGTAAGCATTTGGGACGCGCATCTGGTTCTAAGACCGCAATTGCCTTGAGCAAACTGACAGCTCATGCCTCCAAACTTTAAGGAATTAGAGCTGGATCATGCAACCATGGTATTCAGAACTGTGCTTTCAGTTTCTCTAAGCCTGCATTTGAGCATGCGCTGCTCTCAAAGTAATTTACAATCAGCTTGCAGTTTCTTCAAGAGTGCACTTACAAAATTCCCTTCACAGGTAGATCCTCCTTGTTCTTGTTGAGTTGTTATTTTCTAGGCATGCGTGTTTATTATCATGCGCATGACAATAATACTGCTGCATGATTGATGGTTTTTGCTGATAGATTGCATGTGTTGATAGCCACCTATATTCTGCTGAACCTATTTCAAAACAGATGAGAGGTGAACTTCTGGAGTGGACGTTTCTAAGCGTTATACATTTGTGAGACCAAAAATTTAAATATCTAGTCCTCAAGTACTGTTTTATGGCACTTGCACCTTTTCATGTAAGAAATTGGAGCCACTAGTGTATGTGAGACCATGCCTCCAATATGAATAATGATAATCCATAGTACAGGGTAAACTAAAGTTGATTTCATGTTAAGTAACGGTTCATATTGTCCATTGAAATTAATTAGTAGTGTTTGGAGTATACCGTTAAGTATCAATCTTATTCAATAAAAGAGACATTCTAATATTTAATCTTATCAAAACTTCATATTCTTAATACAAAAAAAAGAGCAATTTGAAAATTACAAAGAACTCACTTGGGGTTATCACTGATTATTTACTTATCAATGGTTGTATATTTGTGTAATTCTTTTGTAAGTTCGTTCATTTTCATAAATTTGTTATGTGAAAAGAGAATAATTTTTGCTTGAAAATGGCTGGGTTTTTTCTTTCTAATAAACACCAGAAATCATGAAAATTATTTTTCTCCAAATTGAAGATTGATAATTGAAGTCCTAAATTTATATTTGCTATGCTTGCAGGAAATAATACTGTGAATTAAGGTTGTGTTTGTATGCAAACAGTTGATTTGAAATTCTAGATTTTAAATATTCAATTTCAAATAACATGTAGTTAAAGAGTGTGTTTGGTATAAATGAATTCTAAAAAATTTTGTAAAATTCATTTACAATTCTAAATGATGTGTGTTTGGTTTAAATGAATATGTTGAATTTATTTGCAATTCTAAGTTTTTAAATTTGTGGAATTGATTATAACTTAGATCAAATTCTAACACGAATTATACAATTTTTAAATCTATATTTTTAAATGACTTAAATATCTCTCATTATTTTTATTTTCAAAAATATTATCATATTTAAAAAGGTGTTTTTTGACTAAAATTAAAAATTAACTTGAATTTTAGATTGATACAAAACGCAATATAACAAAATACAAAATTCATTTGAAATGAATTATATAAAATATTCATTTCAACCAAGCGCACTTTATTAATATAATGTAAATATTATTTCAAATGAAATGAATTTTTTGGTGGAGTTGAACCAAATGTAATGTAAATATTATTTCAAATTCTCATTAAATGAGCATTTAAATTCATTGTAAATTTGTTTTACATTCTCATTGGTATAAATTAGGGGTGTAATCGAGCCGAGTCGAGTCAATACACTGCCAAACTCGAGCTCGACTCGACTGTCAAACTCGAAGCTCGAGCTCGACTCGAACTCGATCGAGCTCGACTCGAACTCGATCGAGCTCGACTCGAACTCGATCGAGCTCTTCTTTTTGAAACTCGAGCTCGACTCGATTAAAGAATTCATATACTCGAGCTCGACTCGATTAATTAAATTAAATTTTTAAAATTATATATTTTTAAAATATTCAAACTCAACTCGAGTTCGAACTCGAGCTCGAACTCGACTCGATTAACAAATATATATTTATAATTATATTAAAATAAAGGGTAAAA
>CATIWK010268352.1:0-10270 GCA_949634005.1 Mallotus japonicus
ATATAATTTTTACTTTTATTAGTATTAATAATAAAAATAATAATTTATTTGATATATTTCATAATTTTTTTATTATTTTTATTTAAAAAATAATTATTGAATACTATGGGTAATTTTTACTTTAATTAACTTAATTTCTAAATTCTAAATAATTATGAAAAAATAATTATTAAAAACTATGGGTAATTTTTAGTTTAATTAGCTTAATTTTTATATTCTAAATAATAGTAAGTTTCAAAATTAAAAAAAAACAATTGTTATTTAGAATATAAAATTAAATTACTTAAAATATACAAATTAAATAGATACATATAATCAACTTAAATTAAAGATAATTTTAAAAATAATAAATAGGTAAAAAAAGAATTACATAAAAAATTAAAAAAAAAGAAAAAAAAGTGGAATTCGCCTAAGTTAAACCACCAGTTTTCAAAATTGTACCCAAATCATGCTATATAACTGAAAGTAATGAAAACAAATTTGAAAGAAAAAAAGTGACTCAGCCACAAACGAAATTAAATGCGTTGACCAAGCTAGTGGGTGAAATTTCCACTAAAAAATAATACATTTGATCCTATTGGTTTTCAGTATTTACAATTAGATCCGACGCGACCCGCCAGTGGAGATTGGGCTTAATGGTGGTGATGGGGTTGGAGAATTTTGTGGAGGCTCTTCTGGGTTTCGGATGATGGGTTGGTTAAAAGGTATATCCGGGCTTTGGGTTAGGATTTGGTTAGTGTGGGTTGGTTTGGTTTGGTGGAATATCTGTGCCCATTTGGTTGGGTTGGTTTGGTCGTATTGTATCGGCGGGCCCTAAATAGCAGAATTCAATTATCTTCTCAATCTCCTTCATCCTGCTGAAATTTGGCCGATCAAATGGCAGAAGAATTATCGCTAGAGAGTGAACGTCGGCTTGTGTTAAAAAGTACCACAGTCGCAGAGCAATCACAACAGGGGGCAGACTCTCAAAGTCGAAAGGTATGCGTAATCTGTGAGTTCATGCCTAACGTTACTTATAAGATTTATATGTTGGATGCGGATTCTGGTGCTTCTCTTGCTGCCGCTGGTACTAGTATTAGTGTTAGAGGTGATGTTGGGGATAATACAGGCATGATCCCTTCTTTATTTCCGCTCTATAAGTTGGATGCTAGTTTTCCCGCGGGTATGGCATTTGCCCTTTTTAAGTCATCAACTCTTTTTATGTTTGGAGGATTTCGATTCTCGCCTACACCACCTTCACCACCTTCATCGCCTATTGCAAAGAGAACCAGAACCAGAAAGGGAAAAGCTAAACAAGAAGAACATATTGAACCAATAGAAAGAGGTGGATGACTAGATGAGGTTTGCTTTTTGGATGTTGCACTACTACATACTTCCTCTAGCATTGTAATCGATGTCTTCTCCGATTTTCTAAAAATGGGTCCTAGAATGAAGGCCAAAAAAATTGGTCCAATTGCTGTTACGATGGAGAGTGGTTTAATCTGTGTCTTCTCAGAAGTCATTGAACCAGATGCTGATGGTCCAAATTTTGAACTTTTTAATCCTGTCTGCATGAGTTGGAGTCCTCTTCCTGAACTACCCGTGACTCATTCAAAGCACCCCTGTGATTGTGAAATTAGGGCTCATATTGCAAGGAACTCCACTCTTATTATATCCACCGTCCATTATGGTATTTATAGCATAGATGTGGAGTCTGCCGAGCCACGTTGGTCACACTTTGACACATTCCTGGGTGTTGAAATGTTCCCTTTTCTGGGTGGTTCTCTCAGCATTGGCGACTTTTGTTTCAATACTTGGGGCGCGTGTCATATGTCTTCTCCGCGCGGACTTAAAGATCCATGTACATTTTTATATGAATGGTATGATGAGACACAAGTACGCAATCAGAGGATTTTGGATGAGCCGAATCTTGGTAATGGGGATATAGCCATATGCTCTCTTGGAGATGGGAAACTGTGTAGGGTGCATGTAGGTCATCCGGAGCCTACTGATGGTCATTGCCGTTGTTGTATGAATCCCAGCGGAATCCTTATTATGGAACTTCATTTCGTTGATTATGTGCTACGGAAGCAGGATGGTGGTCGCAGAAGCAAGAAACTTTTCAGTAGAATCAAAAGCAAGATGGTTAAGTACGTATTAGTCGATTGCCTTTGCTCCGAAGTCAAAGTCAGTTGTTTTTGTATCTGATGAGTTCTGGTAGTTTTAAAATTGTTCTACTTGATTAAATTTTGTTTTTTAAATGTTACATGAAGCTGCTCCAAAGGTTAATTTTGAAAGTGACGGTGTTTTTTTTATTGAGTTTGAGCTTGCCTAGCTAGTAAGAACTGCAGTTGTTAATCACTCGTTGTTTAAATGATTGGAACTGGGTACTTGTCAAGTTGTTGCTGTGTTGCACTTGTTTACTTTAAAATCTGTTATATGCTCTTACCTCTTGCAGCTTCAATCTTAATGTACAGTTTGTTGCTTTCAGATTTCAATGAAAAAAAAAAAAAAATTCTCCAAGTTTAGACATTTTCTTAGTTCAGTCCTTAGGATAGATCTCATGTTGCGGTAGAGAAGCTCACTGATTAATTGAAAATTTGAATGCTAACTTAAATTTGTCCATAAATGAGGTTTCTATGGATTAACAAAGAGGTACCATGCATAAAACCATATGGCAAGCAGGACAGTGGTTGAAGAAGAAACCAGCTAGGACATCAATTATGAAGTTGTTGCCATCTTTTTAAGTTAAGGTTTCCGTCTTGTAGTAGGATATAACACTCAATTCATGATAGTTAAAGTCTGAATAATTAATGAATAGTGAAAGGAATTCTCCAGAGTCAAATAATTTATACAAACATCCATTAAAAATACAGACAAAAGGAGCAGGAATTTTCCATAAGCATCTTGATAGGTTTTTCGTTTTCCAAGAACTGGGTATCATCTACAGATACAATTAGATTACAGGCAGGTGGCAATTAAGGATCAGCTTTGCCAGCAACTTGGTCATCCTCAGAGCCATAATCATCACCACTCAGCTCCTGATTACTTGATTTTTCTTCTGGTTTGACCCCTATGTCCTCTAGCTTTGCATATTTGTCACAGTATTCTGAAGAGATAATACGTTATGTAAGAAACAGCTGTATGACTTGATCAAATAACAAATAACACAACACAGAAAATGGACCGAAGCCTTGTTTGAAATTGGTGTGGTGCTGAGCAATCACTAACAGGATATTGTTGTCACAAGAGAAAGCATTCAACAGTTGGAAAGGTATCAACAGAACTTAACAACAACATAGAACAGGCTTATAGATTAACACATGAGAAGTTAAAGAGAGGTCCAGTGTTGAGATAAATAAGGATCGAATGAATACTTCTCTTCCGATTATCTTGGATAGTACATATACACATCATAGAGCCAATACAGCTCACACACACAGCAACATAAGCAAGATTATCATTTACATATGAAGTAGTAATTTTGGTAAAAGAATAAACATGTAATAACATACACCAACCTGAAGCGATACAAACAGAACAACTGGGGTGGTCCAAATCCAATCCATTTTCTACTTTTCTGTTTGTCATGCCTTCTTTATTATTCGATCAAGTCCTACAGCTATTGTTCAGGATTTTTCCAATCTTCAAAAAGAACAATTTCAACCCTGACACTTGTAAAAGCCTATATCTAATTAATATTTCCAGTCCACAGCGAAGTGTAAGATTCCTTGCTGTGCGCATAATATGTCTTCTAAGCGCGGACTTAAAGATGAATGTACATTTTTATATGAAAGCTATAATCAGACACAAGTACGCAATCGAAGGATTTTGGATGAGCCGAATCTTGGTAATGGGGATATAGCCATATGCTCTCTAGGAGATAGGAAATTGTGTAGGGTGCGTGTAGGTCATCTGGAGCCTACTGATGGTAATCATTGCCGGTGCTGTATGGATCCCGTCAGATTCCCTATTATTGAACTCCGTTTGATTGATTATGTGCTACGGGAGCAGGAGAGTGGTCACAGAAGCAAGAAACTTTTCAGCAGAATCAGAAGCAAGATGGTTAATTACGTACTGGTCAATCGCCGCTGCTCTGAAGTCAAAGTCAGTTGTTGTTTTTCTATCTGATGAGTTGTGGTAGTTTCAGAATTGTTCTACTTAGTTAAATTTTGTTTTTTAGCAGCTAGTAAATGATGAATGAGAGGCACTGAATTGGGATAAAATGTTATCTGAAGATGCTAATTTTTAGAGTGACGACGTTTGTTTTATTGAGTTTAAACTTGCCTAGCTAGAACAACAGCTGTTAATCACTCGTTGTCTAAACTATCGTTGTCTAAATTTAGTTTATTGGAATTGGGTACTTGGCAAGTTGTTGCTATGTTGCATTTATTTTTACTTATATGCTCTTACATCTTGCAGCTTCAGTCTTAAGGCAGAGTTTGTTGCTTTCAGATTTCAATGAAAAAAAAAAATGTCCAAGTTTAGGAATTTCTTTAGTTCAATCTTAAGATAGATCTCATGCTGTGGTAGGGAAGCTCACTCATTAATTGAAAAATTGAATACTAAGTTAAATTTGTCCATAAATGAGGTTTCTACGGATTAACAAAGAGGTACTATGTATGTATAACACCATATGGCAAGCAGGAGAGTGGTTGCGGAAGAAACTAGCAAGGACATCAATTATGAAATTGTTGCCATTTCTTTAAGGTTTCCGTCTTGTAGTAGGATATAACACTCAATTCATGATAGTTAAAAGTCCGAATAATTAATGAATATTGAAGAAATTCTCCAGAGTCAAATAATTTATACAAACATCCATTAAAAATACAGACAAAAGGGGCAGGAATTTTCCATAAGCCTTTTGATAGGTTTTTCATTTTCCAAGAGCTGGGTATCATCTACAGATACAATTAGATTACAGGCTGGTGGCGATTAAGGATCAGCTTTGCCAGCAACTTGGTCATCCTCAGAACCATAATCATCATCACTCAGCTCCTCATCACTTGATTTTTCTTCTGGTTTGACCCCAATGTCCTCTGGCTTTGCATATTTTTCACAGTATTCTGAAATGATAAAAAGTTTGTAAGCAACAGCTGTATGACTTGATCAAATAACAAATAACACAACACAGAAAACGGAGTGAAGCCTTCTTTGAAATTGGTGTGGTGCTGAGCAATCACTCTTAACAGAATATTGTTGTCCCAAGAGAAAGCATTTATATAGTTGGAATGTATCAACAGAATTTAACAACAAAATAGAACAGGCTTAGAGATTAACACATGAGAAGTTAAAGAGAGGTCCACAGTTAAGATAAATAAGGATCGAATGAACTTCAACTCCCAATTATCTTGGATAGTACATATACGCATCATAGAGCAAAAGATAAGACTGATAGCATAATGCAGACAGCTTGATATGGATATCCTGTGGTCTATTTCGGATAGAATTAATTGGCTGGTAATAATTCAAGGTTGTTCTAAAACACATTATAAAGATCCACTTCCTTTAAAGCACCTAAAAATTCAACCAGAAGGCCTGAAAAGGAATTTTAGGTGTGTTTTGATGTCTCTGAAGTTTTAACTTCCTATGCTTGATCTCAGTTGTGCATGATAGCCATTCAAGTGCTAACAATCAACCCAATTTCGAAACCAATTTCATGTAATACAATGCCCACATACACTATTTGATGCTCAAGCAACTTAAAATGCAGATAAAAGTGATGATGGCAACAATCAATCAGCAGTAGAAATCGGAAAGTGCTACCAGTTCATGAGTTACTTTTCACTGGCATTGGCTAAAGAAACCAGCGGCAACAAGTTGGGATGCAAAAATTCTAAGGAATAGAATCAAAAATCACTTTTGACTATTCATCAGGTTCCCATATTAAGCACACCAAAAAACTCCCAAAGTGGATCCAATTAGCATAGATAGAGTAAAAATACAAATTTATTCAATATATAATTGAGTTAATTTATTCAATAGATAATTGAGTTAATTTTATATCTATCTCTTAGATTCATCAATTCCCTAGATTTTTCACTTCCAAATTAACTTTTGGAATGAATACTATCGGGAGAAAAAAAAATTCAGAATGGATGTGGATACATGTTCACAGTAGCCAAACATAAATCAAAATGTGTGGGTTCATAATTCAAGTTTAGAGTTGCTACCTTTCACTCTTTGTTCATAAGCAGTACGATCACGCATCATAAGAGCAGCAGCTTCTCCATTCAACGGATCAGATGGATTTGGATACAACAGAAGCTGAGGAAGAAACACTTCAAATACATTTACCAAATCTGGAAAGGATTTTAGAGGGAAAATCAGGATAATCTTACTAACTTGAGAATTATGAAAGAATTTAAGGACACACGAAACAAATAAAAAGGTTCTCAAATAGCATATGAACTGTCTGTAGAGAAAACAATAATGTTTACCAAACATAGGGCTCCAAGTTTGGTTGATAACATCTAAACAAACTGAACCTGACCTGAAACTCAAAATCAGAACTCTTTTATCAAAACTTTAATGTTCTAAAATTCACCATATAAAAGAAAACCAACAATAAAACAAACAAAGAGCTTGGGTTTTAGTGTGCACTAGCTCACATTTCATCAACATTTGGATGGTAGATCTTGTTGACAAAGCCAATAGATGGAGATTTATAAGGATAAGCATCCGGAAGTTCTACTCTTATCCTCCAGACACCTCCCTGATAAGGACCTGTTATGTTCCAAAGAACAAGGAGAAAAAATAAACATCTTTTCAAAATTCCTAGAAGCAATCCCCAACATATTTTGCCTTTATTGAGGAAAACAAGTGAACAGCAAAGTTTCAGCTCAAAGAAAAGAACAGTTCAGATGAGATAACCATTGATCAAAATCACCCTACACTGGAAGTAAAAATACACTTGGATAGGCATCCATCAGTGATCAATTACTGATTAATCAGCAAGAAATAACTCAAGAAAAAAAAGACATTAAATTTAAAAAAAAAAATACGCAATTCATATAAGCTATAATTTATTAAAAATTGCCAAGGAAAAATCTACAGTTCAATGCATTCACAAATGATCAACACAGCTATGCAAACAATCAACACAAGAAATGAGAAGAACTCGCAAAGAAAACATCAAGAAAGTTCAATTAAACAAATTAGATCATAAAAAGAAAGAATCGAAAAAGAAGGTATAGAAGATAATACTGTCTTTTGGTCCATGAAATTCAACATAGAATTCTTGCATGCCATCATTGACCGTCTCCACCTTATAATCACTCATCATCCTAATCAAAAACCCAGAAAAGAAAATCAAAACCAACACAAGCAAAAGAAAGAACATAATCAAACAACAAATTATTAAGAACAATAAAAAAAGAAGAGTATTACAGTTTCATCACATCCATGTCTCTGCGTTTGCTAGGAGAAGACATCTTTTCTGAGTGAAAGATAGAGAAAGATAGCTTTTTTCCCCAAATGAATAAGAAAAGAGAGAGACCCAGAAGTAGTTCAGACATCAATGAGTGAAAATAGGCACTATTTATATGTGCAGTATCCACACTTGGAGTCCATGCTACTACACAGTAATTTTCCTACTTTTATTATATATATATATATATATATGTATGTATGTATATATATATATATATACCTCCATAGATGTTAATCATTTTCTCACAATTATTGAAGTTTGTTAAGCACTTGTAATGTTTTATTTGTATTTATTTTGTGTAAATCCAAGAATCTATCAGTTTATGATATCCTTCATTGAATATCATAGATGCAACAAATGAGTTTTCTTGATTAAAATACTACTCTATAAATTTTAAATTTTTTTCAAAAAAAAAATTACTGATATTCAGACTTCATAAATTTTAATTAATTCAATCAATTCAAATAAAATCACAAGAGCTTAATTAATTCAATTTTTTGATTAAAATACTACTCTATAAATTGTAATTTTTTTAAAAAAAAAATTACTGATATTCAGATTTCATAAATTTTAATTAATTCAATCAATTCGAATAAAACCACAAGAGCTTAATTAATTCAATCAATTCGAATAAACTTGCAAAAGCGGAAAAAATTTCCTAACAAAAATATTGTAGACACCCTCGGTTTGAGGCCAGCAACGGAAGCCCAATGATGAGAATAGTACGAGTTCTGAATGCAAGAGAACCCGAAACCTCTTCAGAATGAACTCGAGAGAGAGCCTAAAACCCTAAAACTTTGAAGTCCAAGCCCAAAATTCTCCAACCTTAATCCAAAACACTGAAACCCTAGCCCAATGTGTCAAAGCTCAAGTTTCTTGGCCCGTTTCAGCCTAAGCCACGCAGGCCTGAGCTGAAGAGGCGCACGCCTCTTCACTTGCCACTTGCAGCTTGCATTTAATGCCATTTAATTATGACATTAAAGGCTTGACCCCACACCATTACTTCTCTGGGACGTGAAGGGTTGATTTTTGAGGCAAAAATCAGAGCAAAAAAGGATGTGCTCATGATGGAAATGAAAAGGGAGGGTCTTGTCTTGCTTTGGGAAAGGAAAAAGTGAGAGAGGCTTGAGTGTTAAGAAGGAAGAGAGGAGAGAAGGAAGGGGGAGGTTGGTCAGTCTAAAAAGAAGGAGAGAAAAGAAAAAAAAAACATTCTTGAGAGAAAAGCTTGAGAACGGAGTGAGTTTTAGCTTGAGATTTGAGATTTCTTGAGAAGGAGAAGGTGATCTTGCATTCAAAGCATTCCAAATCATTAAACCATCTCTGAGGGCCTGAGTTAGGAGCTCTTAAAGTTGTCTACAACAAGTAAAGATTCTTTGCTTTGTTTTTTAAGATCTTCACTTCATTTTAAGCTTGTTTACTTGTCTTTTGTTGTTTTAATTGTGATTTTTGTTTGTTTGGTGCTAACATGAAGGCATGAGTATGTAGAGGGTTGTATTTTGTTGTATATTTGTGTTCATTTGCATTAAAAGTTGATTGTTTGTCTTGATCTCGCTTTTTAGCATTTTAGGTCGCCTATTGTTGTGCCTCTGTCCAGGAGGCGTGTGCCTCATTGAAGAGGCACACGCCTCTTGGTCTTCTTCTGCACTTCCTGGTCAAGAGGCGCACGCCTCATCGCAGAGGCACGCGCCTCCTGACTAAGGTTACACGTCTCAGGTTGCATACTTTTAATATATTTTTTGTATATTTTGCTTGTTTTCCACTATATGTTTAGTATATTTGCATGATTTGGAATTATATTATTCTTGACATGTTTTAACATGATATTAAATGTTTATTTTGTGATATGTTGTGGTTTCAAAGCATGTTTAGATGAATATTTAGCATTAATACATGTATATTTATCTATTATGTGTATATTTGAATATGTGTTAATTTATTAGATATATTTGTGTAAATAATCATGTTTTATTTAATATGTATGCTATGCATGAAAGCTAACTCAAACTTCTCTATTTGTGAGAAGTTAATTTCTTGTTTTGTAGGTATTCTTAAGAGTGATTTTTAATCACTAAATTTGTATATTGAATTAATTAGTTCTTGAGAGGTTTTAATTGTCATATTAATTGTGTAAAGTTGTAATCCCTAATCCTTTCCCCATTTATTTGGAATTATTGCTTGTAATTAATTTTATTTGTTATTATTTGTCAAGGCCAAAGCATTAACAGGACTAATGTGCAAATCCGATAAAAGAATAAAAGTTAAATGACTGCAATTCAACAATAATAAGGAAATAATCAAATAATCCAAGATAATAAATTACAAAAACGCTCATACCCAGTTTCCGAACCCGTTCTCTAATGACGGCTTCTGGGTATCTTCCGCGGAATCCAGTTGCTGTAAGTGTATCCCGGTTTTCATCCAGGTGGCGACTTCATCTCCAATAATGGGCCCCAAAGCCCATTTTTGTATTTTCAGAGTCCACACAGTGTCGTGGTCGTCAAACACTTGGGCGGGCGCTAGAATCCGCCACCTACAAATATATTTCCTCTATAATGCAACTTTATTAACTTAGAAATATTTTCATTAATTGGTTGAAGTGGAAAGTTAGTGAAAAAGGAAGAAAACTTGGATAAATTAAAAAAGGTAAATGAATTAGCAGATGCGTTTTGTTGAGGAAAGTCCATGCATCTTATGAAATAAATCATTTTAAGTTTCCAAATTATGAAGTAAAGTTTTATAATGCCAACTCTAAAATAGAGATTAGACCAAAAATGGAAAATAAACGTAAAATTTAGGTGTTAATCCAATGTAAGAAACTTATTCCATGTTTAGATGATTTCTGGCTTTGACTAATAGTGC